>JANBOJ010000207.1:0-29749 GCA_027574685.1 Coemansia erecta
ATTCTATTAAATTAATCTTGATAAATAAAATACATGCGACTGGTTGTTCAGGCTTTCTCGCTGTATCTTGTATTTTTAAACTATGCGTACGTCTATCCGCGAGAGATGAACGGGCATAACTACGACGGTATCATGCTCTAATTGCCGTACCCGTGTGTCGTCTATTTCCCTTCATTCGCGGTGTAGCTTCAGGAACTAAACAAAAGTCACTCTTCGGCTGATTACTCTATAACCCAGCGCACACATCACCGAGATTGAAAAACTAATGGCACTGGGATGTCATATACACACTGAGATTGCACTGAGAGTAGAATTTAAGCAAAGTTTGTTATTAAATATTATGCCGATACCATTCTAGAGAAGTGTATATCGCCCAAATTATAAAGAAGTGCACCGAAACAAGCATATTCTAAGTAAACGCTGAGAACGAAGTCAGTGGGGACTACACTGCATTTCTTCCTGATCGGCTACTTGTTAAACCAAAACGGAGGGAATATCTTTGTTTAATATTTTATTAAGCAGTCGTTCCTAGAGGTTTATACATTTGTATTTTATTAAAAATAGCAAAAAAGGGTTGTGAAGGAGGGGGTGGGGTGTCTTGCGTTGCTGGCGACTTGAGCTGATTATTGCCAACACCACTGACTCGATTGTGCACACTTACAGATCCCTTGCCAAGGTCTTGAGCATTTTATACTTCAGTGTGGAGGGTGTAAATTGGGTTATGCAGGCGCCACACCCCCCTAAGCGTAGCCGCGGGTATCGATCTCGAGACAAGCCGCTCTTTTCTCGAGAGCGAATACACAGGCCAGACTACGCCATGTGGTGCCCTACACGGCCCAACTACACCCTCCAAAAAGCAAAAATTGGAACTTGTCCAAATACATGGCTAAAATTTGGTTTTCTGCGCATTACCGTGCTCCTAGATGATTATTTTAGCAGAAGAAAGTCGCAGATACATTGTTGCTTGTCAAAGAGCTGCATTAGCGACCGACTTTGGAAGAGTAAACATGCCATTCTTTAAGCATGTTACCCGTACCGAGCAGAAGGTATACTAAACCAAGCGCTTCCGATATGTAACTGCGATTTGCTTTGATAATCCTGTTTTTGATTGTGTCGCTACTAAAAAGACTCATATTATGTAGAACTAGGCCAACTAGACCGGCAGACCAAATCTGGCTCGTATCCATTTTTATCTCCGCCAGAGCTTATGCCGCCCTAGAAGGCCGTGCAGATGTCTTCAACCGCCTTCTGGTACAGCGGCACCAGGTGCGCTGCTGTCGACTTGGTCACGATGATCGCCGCCTGGAAGTTGTTGGCCACCTTGATCTCCGAGTAGAACATCGAGCCGTCGACCAGCTTGCTGCTCGTGTAAAAGTGCGTCGCGCCGGCGACCGCGCGCTGCGCAACAGTAAACACATTGTTCATGTTCAGCTTGTTGCGCATATCCTCCATCGACGCAAACCTCAGCCGCTGCACATTCCGCGAGCCCGTCGGCGCGTCGCCCATGGCCTTCCACATCCGCAGGAACTCGCCCTGGTCGCTGTTTCCCGTCTCGCCGAACAGGATGTGCAGCGAATACTGCGTCTGGAAGTAGAAGACACCGGCCGTGCACTTGATCGCTATCTGCAGGTTGGTCAGGGGCTGCATCGCCTGTGCCGGTCCGCCGAGCGTCAGGGGCAGTGTCACGTCCACCGAGTGCATCGGTGCTACTGTGCCCACGCCGAGCGAACCGCTGGGAGTCAGCCCGTATGTGTTCTTGTTGAACTGGATCGCAAAGTCGCTGATTGGCATGCTGCTCTTGTTGGCAAACGACATCTCCATCTGTATCTTTCCGCCGGTACGCCGTGCAAACGTCCCGAGGATCTCGAGACCCTGTGTCTGCTGTGCGTCCAGCAGCACATGCCGCGGTGCCACATACGTGCCTGTGTCCGAGCCGCTCCCGACGCCACCGCTACCGCTACCACTACCGGCGTTTGTGGTGTTGTGGAAGCCGCTGTTGTACATTTGTGTCGCAAGGTCGTCAACCTCCTTTTTAAATGCCGTCGCTGTGCCTTCTGAAATTCCAGACGCTGCTGCTGTGATATTGCCGTTGCTGTTGTTGCCTGTCTGAGAGAACAGTGTCGCGTTGTTGCCTGCTACCGGTGCCGAAAGCGGTTGCTGATTGCCCTGCACTCCCGAGATGGCCGCTGAATTTGCAAACGGTGAGCCCGTCGAAGTAGGAATGTTAAATACTGTTGATGTGGGGGAGAGCACAGAAGGGAAGCCTGCAGCCACTGTTGTCCCCAGAAGCGTCGGCATGCTTGACGCATTTGCTGCCACGCTATAGGGCGCTGCTGCTCCACCCGCCATCCCCGCCAAAGAAGATGTCGACCCAGAAACAGGTTGCGGCTGTAGATGCTGAGAGAAAGAGAGATTGCCCATTGGCGACGGGATCGCCCCCATGCTGCTGCCGCCAGACGAGAGGTCAAACGACGATGTGAACTGCCGCATCAGGTCGGGCATCGGCGACCCAGACCGGCCGCTGAGGCGCGCCATTGGCGACGCCACGCTGGCCAGCGCATCGAGCCCAGCTGCGTCAAACGCGCTATTGAGCACCTGCGAGTCGGGTGCCGTGCCAGCAGTGCCCCTGGTTGCCGGGTCCAGACTCGCCATGTTCATGCCCGTCAGCCCGAAGCTTGCGTTAAACCCGGCCATGCCGCCAGAGTTGATTGCCGCACTGCTGTCGCCGCCGTACTCGTCGTCGTCCATCGACATCAGGTCGATTAGCACGGCGTCGTTGCCCTGCATGAACCCGGCCGCAGTGTCGTTGATATACGGGTTGCTCATTCCGCCGCTGCCGCCGTTGGTCACGTCCAGTGCCGAGGCGCTCAGCTGCACGCTGCTCGAGCCAGACAGGCCGCCAACACCATCGTCTGCAGAAGAGGCAGTCCGCTGCTGCTGCTTGGAAGAGGGCGGCCGTTTCATAACTGACGCCGAGCGCGGGAGGCGCGACACCGGCGGCGGGGCAATCGTCAGCCGGGTCAGCGCCTCCGACGCGCCAAGCACGCGCTTCTTGGCAAACGGGATGAAAGTGCACGGCGGCTTGCGGTATATCGACGACAGCGTACCCACCTGCAGCAGAAGCTCTTCGAGCAGCGGCATGTCGAGCCGCTCTCCTTCGGCCGAGATCTCGGGTTTGTCAGCCAGCACGACTGCGCGTGCCATCTCCGGATCGGTCGACAGCAGCCGCCAGTAGATGAATCCGCGGTCGCGGATATCCGGGCTGTCCACGTGCTCGGTCGCCCACTTGAGCACCTTTGGCACCATGTCCTGCCCGGCCGTCGGCCGCATGATAAACAGCTTGACCACCGCCGTCAGCATTGCCAGCTGCACCTCGGCCGGGTCGTCGAGGAACGTGTCCAGGAACGTCGCGAGCACGCGGTCCGAGTTGTCGATGCGGTCGGCGTATTGACCGATGATCCAGATCATGGCCGCACGCGCCTCGGGCTCGTCCAGCGTGTCCAGATTCTCGCACAGCGTCCCGATGATCGACTCGTAGCGGTTCGGGTACTTGCGGAAGATGTCGCGGATCACGACAATAGCTTCCTGCACGACGTAGTTGACCTTGGTCTGGATCAGGTCGAGCAGCGCGCGCACGCAGCGGTCGGCCGCCAGCTCAATCTTGATTGCAATACGCCCAATCGACCGCACGGCCTTACGCACAAAGTCCACATCGATTTCGGCGGCATACTCGACCAGCTCGGTCAGCACCACGCGTGCGTTTTCTTCAGTGGTCAGCGACAGGATGACCTCGAGCTTGGCCAGCTTGACGTAGATCGGGTCGTCATACTTGCAGAAGAACGCGCGCAGCTGGTTCTGCAGGATGGTCGGCCACCGCTGCAGCAGGAGCTGGATGTTGCGCAGCGTAATGTACTGCACCTCGGGCCCGGCGGCCAGCAGCGTGACCAGCGGCGGCGACAGCTTGCGCAGAATCGGCTCGAGTGTCTCGGTCTGCGCCACGTAGTTCATCATGTACGCAATCACCTTGACCGACACGAGCACGACGCCCGAGTTGCCGTGCTGCAGCCGCGGCATGATCCGCTCGATCACCGTCTCGGCGTCGCTCGTGTCCTGCGGCACCACGTACATCAGCGACTCGAGGATGTATATCTGCCCCCACTCGTTGCACTCGTTCAGCGCCGTGATCAGCTTGTTGGCAATCTTCATGTTGAGCTTGAGCTTGATGTGCGGCGACCGCTCCGAGATCTCGGTCAGCGCCGCCACCGCGTTGGCCACAACCGACGGGTTGCCGTCCGCCAGCAGGTCCTTGAGCATGTCGAGGAACTTTTCCTCCTCGACCAGCGACCGGTCGAACATGCTCAGCTTGAGCACCGCCATTGCCGCCGTCTTGCGCACGTACGGATCGCGGTCGCGCAGGCAGTGCCGCAGCGGGTCAATCAGGCTCTCGATCACCCGGTCCACGTAGATGTACCCCATCGTGCGGATCGCCATCGCGCGAATCAGCGGGTTTGGGTCGTTGACGTCGTCCTCGAACCCGTTGACCGCCATGTTGGCAATCTCTGCCCGCGCCCGCGCGTAGTTGATCAGGAACAGATACACCATCTTCTTGACCTCCAGGTCCGGGATGCTCATGCACGCAATGACCTCCTGGTACAGCTGCGACATGTCGTTTCCCATCGTCATGTTCGCCACGACCTTCTTCATCGCCACCTTTTTGCGCTGTCCCCGCGGGTCCTTCTTTTCCGATGTGAGCTCTGCCCTCAGGTCATGGACCTTTCCTACACGCAGAGGCAGCAAAAGCATTGGTAGTGACATCCGCACACGAGCAGCCAGAGGTGTTAGCATATAGTCCCGTCTCCCTCCTCCCTCCAACTCCTCGCATCTTGCAAATGCACAAGATGCCGCCCAAATTGGCCCCTTTGTATTGAGCTACTTGCCTCGCTGGAAAAACTTTGCGTCAGACATTTTTCCGAGTCTAGGAGCGGTTCAGAGTGCGAACTGTGTGTATGCTCAGCCTGCGGTCGTGATGTTATGTGCGTATATAAGTCGCCTTCTTTTCTTTTCTTTTCTATAGCGCTTCCGAAATAGTAAATAGTCGGGGCGTCTGTATAGAGCCCACCACCTGTCTACTGACTGAATGTGACTGCCGTCGGCGTGGAGTTAAGAAAAAGTCTAAGTACGAGCAGGTCAAACAGCAGAAATAACAACGAAATTTATATTATTATAGCAGAGTAAAGAAGAAGATATTCCGAGATTTTTTGGGCAAGCAAACACGCAAGGCGGACAACAGAAAAATAGGCGGTGGTCGACCAACAAGCGCCGATAAAATCACAAAGCCTGGAGTCGCCATCAGCACCATCCCCTCTCATCGTCACACAACAACACGCCTTTTGCCTTTTCCCCCGTTTCCCGTCTTTTGAATTTCCTTGCCAAATGACGATACCTTCGGGCGCTGCAACCAAGCCGGACATGGACCTGGTGTTCGAGGGCTTCGACACGACCAACGAGCCCGACGACGATACCCCGCAGCAGACAAACAGCCTCAGCTATCTTGATGGCAGCGGCGGCGGCGACGATGACGACGCAGCAGAGCAGCTGCCCGATATGCAGAACGACGAACTTATCAAAGAGGTGCTGACCAAGGGCGTCGACCTGCGTCTGTATTCGCAGCAGATTGAGCAGGAGCTCAGCCAGCTCGAGGACGAGCAGCTCACCAACTACGAGCAGCACGAAACTGCGCTTCTTGAGCTCGACTCTGAGATCCGCGGCTGCGACGAGGTGCTGGCCAACATGGAGAAGCTCCTGGTCAACTTCAAGTCCAGCCTCGGCGCCATCAACAACGACATACAGGCGCTGCAGAGCGACTCTCTGTCGATGAGCATGCGGCTGAAGAACCGCGTCGTGGCCGAAAAGCAGCTGGACAAGATTATCCAGGGCGTCGTCGTGCCGCCCGAGGCCGTGCGCACCATCTGCGACGGCGAAGTGAACGAAAAGTACCTCGAATGCCTGATCGAGGTTAACAAGCGCATTGCCTACATGCGCGTACACAGCAAGCAGCACCGCAAGCTCAAGGCCTTCCAGGAGATCCAGCCCGAGCTCGACCGCCTGTGCCTGCGTGCGTCGTCCAAGATCCGCGAGTTTTTGCTGGACAAGATCAACGACCTGCGCTCGCTCAACACCAACGCCCACGTCCTGCAGACGTCGGTGTTCCTCAAGTACCGCTTCTTCAACCACTTCCTGATCGAGCGCCATCCAGAGGCTGCCGTCGAGGTTCGCGACACGTACATTCACATCATGCGCCAGTACTATCTCGACCATTTTGAGGCGTACCAGCGCGGTCTGATGAAGCTCGAGCGGCCTGTTGCCGACAAGAGCGACGTTGTCGGGATGGAGGAGTCGACAACAAAGCTGAGTCTGTTCGGATCAGCCAAGCCGGTCATTAGAGACAAGACAAATGTGTTTAATCTAGGATCGCGAGCCGCCGTGCTGGATCCGAGCGACCCGCGTGCCATTGTTCTCTCGATCGCTGGCGAATCCAACGAGCGCTACCCGTTTGAGACTCTGTTCCGCAGCTACAACCTGGCACTGTCCGACAATGCGACCACCGAGTACGACTTTATCATGCAGTTCTTTGTCAGCCCCAAGGCGCGCCAAAAGATCACTGGCTCGGACATGACGCGGATGGTCTTTAGCCACATCTTTGAGCCGAGCATACGCGTTGGCGAGCAGTTTGTCAAGGCATACCTCGAAACAACATATGATGCCCTGGGCATTCTGCTCTGCGTCCGGATAATTGCCCAGCTGGCGGGTGAGCTGCAGCGCCGCCTGGTGCCTGTGCTGGACTCGTACGTCAACTCGATGAACATGCTTCTGTGGCCACGGTTCCAGGCCATCCTCGATAGCCACATTGAGAGCGCCAAGCGTCTGTCGTCGTCATACAGGAGCAAGTCCAAGCTTGACACGCAGCCGCCAGCCATCGTCCGTCGGTATGCCGAGCTTGCTGCGTCGCTGCTGCGGCTCAACATTGGACACAATACGCATGTGGTCGCGCTGAGCCTCGCCCGCCTGCGCACCGAGGTCCAGGGCTACCTGTCTCACGCTGCCGACAGCAGTTCAGACAAGCACGCATCTCTGGTGTTTCTGATCAACAGCTACGACCTGCTGCTGACCGTCCTCTACGAAAACGGGTTTGGCGAGCGCGAAGAGGAGGTTGCCAGCTGGAAACAGGAGCTGTCGACCACGGTGCTCGAGTATGCCGAGTCCGAGCTCGAAAACCACTTTGGGTATCTGAAGCAGTTTGTCGTCGATGCCGAGCAGCAGTCGGACATTGGCCAGATCGGCGCGGATGGACTAAGCCGCGTCGCCGGCATTTTCAACGGCGAGTGGCGCGCACAGATTGCGGCAATCAACTCGTCGATTATCCAGAGCTTTTCGAACTTTCGCACGGGTACCGAAATCCTCCATGCCGTCCTGGGCCAGCTCATAATATACTACACCCGCTTCCACAGCCTGTACGACAAGCGGTTCGCGCGCCGCAGCGGCGGTGCAGGTCCGAGTGGGCCAGGTGGCGTGTGCCAACCGGTCGGCGTGCAAAACGTCATGGTAGAGATCAAAAAGTACCGAAACAACTTTTAATTCATAAGATATC
Organism: Coemansia erecta; assembly: GCA_027574685.1. NCBI lineage: Eukaryota > Fungi > Kickxellomycota > Kickxellomycetes > Kickxellales > Kickxellaceae > Coemansia > Coemansia erecta. The sequence goes on from JANBOJ010000207.1 coordinate 7,649, forward strand.
CCGACAAAAGCGTGCAATATAAAACGATAAGACAGCATTATGAAAAGGAAGAATAGGGAGGTTAAGGGAGAGAAAGGGTAATGCATCGCTCGCCAGACTTATACTCTCTGCAACTTTTCCTGGAAGCTGTCCAGGGTGACCTCGTCAAGATCGTTGGCCTGGATGTGCGTGGTGACGCCCTCCAGACGCTTGCTCAGGTTGTTCTTGGTGGACGAGTACAGCATCTTGGGCTTGATCTTGGCAGTATCGGGGGCCCACGTAACGAACACAATCTTGTTGCTCGTCACATCCTTCTTCGTGTACTCGATGTCGTAGATCACGTAGCGGCACTCGTTCTCGGGCAGGTGCTTCAGGAAGTCGGCAAAGACCTCCTCCTCGGTGGCGCTGGCACCCTCGAGGTTCGACGTGTTCTCCGCGGTTTCGCCCTCGGTGATGCTCGCAATTTCGGACGAATCGCCGCTGACCTTCTTGGCTCTGTACCTGTGTCCAACAACGACATCGGTAAAGTCGGCGTTCATCTGGAAGATGACATACTTGTACAGGCGCAGACGCTTCATGGCGTCGAACGCCTTCAGGCAGTCCTCGTTGACGGGAATTCCACTGGACTACATTGAAATCCAATTCAGATGATGAGCAAGATGCGAGTGACCAGATGTGCAAGCGTGTAACAACAGCAGCAGCAACAGCGCTGTGTTTGAATAGCGAATTCAAAAGACAGAGTCTGTTCCGCTAGCATCGGGCCTTCTCCCGGCTCTTACCATTTTAAATTGAGTATGCTTCTACTAGGGCTAAATTAAAAAAAGAGAAACGGAAATTTTACGGAACAGAAATTGTGTTTTTGTTGTCAGAGTTCATCACGTCAAGGTCTGCTTTTTGACCCCGCCTTTTCTTCATCGGCATGTCATGTCTTCTTCCCCCCCACTCCTACAGCGCGACGGGATTGGTCCGGGTGCTTAATGTCCAGCGCTTGGCCGATTCTTGGCGTGGCGGCCAGTCGAGGATACATTTTGGCTGCGATTCAAGACCCGCACTTGGCAAAAGGCTCGCCTACTTCCCATGCCAAGCGTACAGGCAAGCGAGGCGATATGAATTACGTAGATGCGCACTTTACGTATGCACACCACATGCCGGACATCGGTGCAAACGGCTATTGCCTGTGCGGGTGGACTGGGCGTCGTACATCAAGTCGATTTCGCCGCCTCATGCACCTTTTGCCCTCTTTCAGCTCCACCCTCTTTCTGGTATTTCTTTTTGTTCTCACTCTCTTTCTACATTCCCTGTTTCACAATCCTAATCGTAACCACATTAGTAATCCGGGTTTTATTCTAAACCTCGTAATTCCCGATCCGACCACACTCCGCTTTTACATTCAAACGTACAACTGGCACCAGCTATTCCGCCTGCCAGCTCTGGCTAAACCCGGACATTGAGCATACGCATACACATACACATACACACTAGCTGATAATGGCAGACAACAGTATCGAGCACGACGACGACCTTTTGGACAACGATATCCTCGATTTGGAGGCCTTCAACCAGCTGCTGTCGATGGACGACGAGGGCGACGATGACCATGGATTCAGCAAGGACATCGTCGATAACTACTTTGAGCAAGCACGGGTCACGTTTGCGGACATGGACAAGGCCTTGTAAGTATCTGAGGGGGTGGCAGCCAGCACTGCCCGCGAGCCATAAAAACCAACGCATGATATACTAATCATGCATATATTCATTGCATTGAAATGTAGTGCTGCCAAAGACCTAACGAAGCTATCGACCCTGGGGCATTTCTTGAAGGGCAGCTCAGCGACAATTGGCGTTAAAAAGGTCCAGGAGTGCTGTAAGCGTATTCAGTATCTGGGTAAGCTGATGAATCCAGACGGGGTGGGCCAGCTAGCCCTGGACAAGGGGCTAAAGTCGTCGCTGGACAAGGACTCGAAGCCGACATTGAGCAAGGATGCGAAATCGTCTTCAGACAGCAAACAAGCGGCTTCTTCAGAAAAGGGTGGAGATACAGCACCGAGGGAAATGCAGGATCTAGTCTCGCAAAGGGCACTAAACCTGATTGCTGTCGAGCTAAAGACGGGCAAAGAGGAGTACAAGAAGGCCGAGGAATTCTTACGCTTCTTCTATGAGGCCGACATGGACGACGACGATGACGACGAAGATGATGATGCTGATGATGATAAAGACTAGTTAATGGCGCTGAAAGCATTCTGCTCCTCTGACATGCCGGTATGACCAGTATTTTGGTAACTCGGGACGACCGGATGTCCAGATGAAACCCTTGCCTTTGCGAACTCTCGCTTTGGTTCTGTATTCTTGTTTCGCACATTCTCATTTACTATTTACAAATACTACCAAGACTTTTACCTCTACTTGCTAAGCAATTCTTGTTTAAAAACATCATACAACCTTTGTTGTTGGAACGCATCAACCTGGTATGCTGCTTCTCTAAAGCTCGCAGAACATGTTCTCGTAATACTGAGATGGAAGCATCCGGACAAGATAATAAATATTTGCCACATATCGAGAGGCGGGGGAATATTGGATGGCTATTGGCCGCTGACCGGTTAATGGATGCTGTGCAAGTTTCATCTGCTCGCAATGTAGAGACAGGCTCAAAATGCCCGACAAAAATATACAAACGGCCTGCACCCATTGCAAAACTACAAGTCTTGTAGCCCGTCTACCCAAACATCTTATAGCAGCCAAAATGCCTACTTTCAGCCCAAGCGACCATGTGGAGCCTGCTAGTATTTGATTTTGTTGTTCTCAAATGCACCGAAATGCTGTACAAGCTGTACCTGCGATGGCCCAATCATCTCAACTCGACAAAAGAGTTTGGCGCGTTTGACACATCCCTTTCTCTTCCTTTTTTTTTGGATTTTCAACACATATTTTTTATTTGCTTGTTCCTTGCTGCCCAAACCCGCGTAATTGCCCGTATTAAGCGACCGTAGTTCTGCTCTTCTCTTACATATTTGACTTCGTGTTTATAGCTGTGGATTGCAAATGGGCGCTACTACGCAACTGTTTGTCGGCCGTCTGCCGCGTGAAATGCGGTCCTCCGAGCTTGAGCGCATTTTCGAAAAGCACGGAAAGCTCTCGCGCTGTGACGTGAAGGTAGGCCATGGCTGCTGATAATTTCGGTAGAGAGCACTCTACCAAGCGAATGAGCAGCTAACATTCAACCTTGCACGCTTACTAACTTCTGCCCCACGGCACCCTCTATTGTAGCAAGGTAATAATCTATGTAAGTCCTTTTAAGAGTTGATTATTCTCTTGTACTTGGGTCACGAGCGAGGGCGCCCCGGTATTGTTTGGCTCGGGTCTTCTGGATTGATAGATGCACTAATCGCTCTAGCTCTGCTCTCTGCTTTCTGTTATGAAACACCGCACTATTAGGCTACGGGTTCGTCGAGTACGACATCTTTGAGGACGCGGAGGAGGCGCTGAAGAAGTGCAACGGGATGTCAATCCAAGGCGAACAGATTGTAGTCGAGTTTGCCAAGGGTGCTGCCCGCACACGCGACGACAACACGTGCTTCCGCTGCAACAAAGAAGGTATGTATATAGATGAGCTCTGCTCTGTCGACGATTTGGCCCCACCAGGGTCTATATCGCATACGATGCTAATGTTGTTCCATCACACAATGTAGGTCACTGGGCCAGGGATTGCCCCGATTCCCGCCGTGGTGGTCGCAGCCGTAGCCGCAGCCCGCGCAGGTATGTTTCTTCTTACGAACCCTCGTCGTTCCCAAGGGCCCGACCCTCAATATGTGCTCCATCTCCCTGCCTACCATCCATGTGGCCACTCGCCCCTCCCACTCGTGCAACAAGCGCACTCTGTAACATATGACCTCCGAACTATAAACAAGAGCAAGAGCAACCATGTCCTCGCCGCTGAACACCAAATTCATCACCTCTTTCTATACGACCACTCTCTTTGTGCATTCTCTTTCCGACAAGTCTAGCTTCCGCGGACGCGGGCGTGATCGTGATCGCGATCGTGGGCGCGATCGCAGCCGTAGCCGCAGCCGCGGTCGCCGTCACAGGAGCGATCGTCGTGAATCCAGCCGCAGCAGACGGCACCGCTCCCGCTCGGCATCGCCCTCTCGCAGACGCAACGACAGGTCCCACCACAGAGAGCGCGGCAACCGTGGTAGCCGTCGCAGCCGCAGCCGCAGCCGTCCTCGTGGCGATTCCAGCCGCAAGAGTGGAGGCCGTTCTCCACGGCGCGGCAGAGGGGGGAACTACAACGACAGAGATGCGCCCCAGACATGGGACAAGAAGTCTGCCGACAGCGCTGTTGGCGACAGCGGCCCCGAAGACTATCCTGCCAACAATGCGAATGGATATGATGCCTCGGAGCATGACCAGGCTGATGATTCCGGCTGGGGTGCGTAGGCTGTAAAGTGGCCATCCCATTCACTGGAGATACTTGCACTTCTCTGCAGTCTCCTCTCCTTTCTCTCAAGTTTAACCGCAACCTACTTGTACTCTCGGGATTCTGAGTACAGCCATATTCTTTGTTTGAATAAAAAAGACATTAATGTCACTGCTACGCCTGCTGAGCCACCACCTTTGAGGCCTGGACCATCAGATCCATCATCTGGAGATGCTCGTCGGCGCCGTCGCACAGCGCCTTGTCAACAGATGCCATCAGCAATGCAATTTTTGCTTTCTGCAGCGAGCCCAGCTGCTGGTCGGCCATGGCCCGGTCGTGAAGCTGGGCAAGAACCTGCGATGCTGGATATCCATTATAGATAAGGTCATCGACAACATCGCGGATATCGCTCACCGATGTCGATGCAGCCCACGAGTTCCGCAGCTTTTCGATAACAGGCTGAGGAACAACGCCGACAAGCTCGGCCACGATTCCTGCAGTTAGTGTGCTATTCTCTACCATCCGCGAGGCACTCTGCAGCGACATCATCGCACGGCGTAGATCGCCCTCGGCGCAGTCAACCAGGGCTTCGACAGCGCCTTCCTCGCAAGAGACGTGCTCAAGGCTGGCAACCTCAGACACTCTGCCGATGGCCTGCTCGCGGGGCAGACTCTTGAATCTAAACTTGGTGCAGCGACTGGCCAGCGGCTCGATGATTCGGCTGACATAGTTACACACGAGACAGAACCGAGTGATCCTCGAGTACTTCTCCATGATTCGTCTCAGGGCAGCCTGTGCATCGGTTGTCATCGAGTCTGCCTCGTCCAGGATCACAATCTTGTACGGTGGCGACGGATACCGCGGATCTGACTGGCTAACAACTGCACGCGCAAACGTCTTGACTTTCTCGCGGACCACCGCAATACCGCGCTCGTCCGACGCGTTCAGCTCGAGGACACGCGTTTTGACTGCCTCAGGACCGTACATGTCGCGCGTCAGCGCTAGGATGGTCGATGTCTTACCCGTACCTGGTGGGCCATAAAAGAGAAGGTGTGGAAGGTTCTTGGTCTCGAGACTCTTGCGCAGCACCTGCACGACCTCCTCCTGCGCCGTCACGTCGTTGATGTTCTTGGGGCGGTACTTTTCCACCCAGGGTATCTGCTTCTCTTCGACCTTGGAAGCATCATGCGCACTCTTGGTCTTTGCAGACTGCTGGTCCGCAGGCTTGGGTCTTCCAAAGAAATCCATTGGCAAGTATACAGAGACTAATTCCTAAAGTGACAAGTTGAAATGTGACAGATTGAAAAGAAAAGTGTGTGTTTTTGCTATGCTGCGCGAAACGCGAACGCAGTGACGATTTATTGACTTTAATCCAGAAATTAATCGCACTAAACAACCTTGTATGGATTAAGGATGCCCTTCGGATCAAACAGATCCTTGATCCGCTTCATGTATGAGATCATCTCGGGTGACTTGGAGTAGCCGAGGTAGTCGCGCTTCATCAGGCCGACGCCATGCTCAGCCGAGATCGAGCCTCGGTGCGACGAAACCCACTCGTAGACATACGGCTCAAAGATGTTAGTGACGCGGTCCTCGAACTTTTCAGCCACAACGTTGAGATGCAGGTTTCCGTCGCCAATGTGACCATAGCCGCACACCAGTCTGACTGGATTGCCAGTCTCGCCGGGGCTATACAGCTTTGCACTCTCAAGACGGCCGGCAATATCGCCCACAATGTCGTACAGGACTGGGATGGGGATCGAGACATCATACTTGTACGTCGGCCCAGTCTTTCCGAGCGACTCGGGAATTCCCTCGCGCATTGCCCACATACGGGAAATCTGCGAGTCATCCTGAGCCAGAGCGCCGTCCTCGACAATTCCCTGCTCCATCAGTTCCTCAAGAAGCGCGCCCATCTTTTCGTCATCGTGGTCCTTATTCGAACCGCTTGTCTCGATCAGGACATAGAATGGGAAGTCACTTGACAGAGGATTCTTCAATTCCTGGTGCTTTAGCACAGCGCCCATGCAGTTGGCGTCCCAGAACTCGTATGCGCTGAGGATCTCGCCGCAGCGACGACGCGCCAGCTTGAATGCCTGCTGCACATTCTCATACGATGGCACGCCAAGCACGGCCACGTTAACCGACGAAGGTTTGCGTGGCGTGGCAATTGAAACGCCAGTAATGACTCCCAGCGATCCCTCAGATCCGATAAACAGTTGCTTAAGGTCATACCCCGTGTTGTCCTTGCGCAGGGTGCTCATATTGTCCAGAATAGTGCCGTCAGGCAGCACCACCTCCAGACCTAGCACCGATCCATGAAGCGTACCGTAGCGCAGGAATCTGATACCACCTGCATTTGTTGCCACATTGCCACCAATATGGCAGCTGCCCTTGGCGCCAAGGTCTAGTGGCATTATATGGTCTCTCTCCCCAACATAGTTGCCCAGCTCCTCAAGCACGCATCCAGCATCACAGACTAGGATCCCAGAAAGCTCGTCGTAGCTGCGAATCTTGTTCATGTTGCGCAGACTCAGCACCACTTCATCGTGCACTGGCACGCTGCCGCCAACAAGACCTGTGTTTCCTCCCTGCGGTACCACAGCAATACCCTGGTCGTTGCAATACTTGAGAATCTCCGACACCTCCTTTGTGGTCTTTGGACGCAAAATAAGCTGCGAGTTGCCCCGATACTTGTTCAGCCAGTCCGCATTGAACCCCTCAAGCTCGATCGGGTCGGCGCTACCGCCAACTGCGGGCGTAGCAAGAATGGTCTCGGCAGGCAGGATCTTTTCGAAATGGCGCACGTCGTCCTTTTCAAGCTTTTTAAACACAGAGCTGCGTGCTGGCTTGTGGTAGAACCGGGAAAGCTGCCCAAAAGCAGCAAATGTGCGATGTTTGGCAGCAAGCCTCGAAGCAGCACCGAGCACCGGTCGAGAAACGGCACACGCCTTAACAGCAGATAACATGGCACAATACAAGAGCAGAGAGCGCTGTGCTATCAAATAGATGATAATGTCGAAATAAAAAAGATAATAACAGAGAGAAAGACAAGAGTCAGAACAGGAATTCACGGATGATAACAGCCAGTGTGCGAGGAATACCCGAGCCCTCACCCGGGATTGTTGCCTAATCAGTACAGCTGATAGATCAATTCTCGGATATTAACATCAGAGCATAAACATTTATTCCGAGACTCCTTTGAGGTCCTTTATAAAAAAGGTCTTGTCAGAGATGCACGACGGCGACACTGTCACGGCATCATTAGCATCATGAAGCTGGCACAGGGCGTCGAATACCGGACCGTAGTAGCTCGCAACAACATCACGACGAACGGCAGATGTTGTCGTATAAAACTCGCTGCTGACCTGATTAAAGCTGAGCGGCTCCAGGTGTACTGCGCTGATCCTGTCGGTCTGTGGAACCTGTAGTCGGGATGCATGTGCCTTGAGCAGCTCGGTGACAGCAGCAGCCACTTCTTTGATTGCACACAGATCTTCCAGTTTGGCATGCGGCTTTGCAATAAGCTGGCGTGCCCAAGGGACAAACTTGTTTGGATTGGGGACTACAACAGCAACCAGCTCTCGCTCGCATTCATCTCCGTGCAGAAACACGGACTGAACAAGCTCGTGTTCGGAATAGACTGACTCCAAATATTCTGGTGTTTTGTGCTGTCCTTGTAAAGTCCCAATGGCGCTACTAATGCGTCCAAGATGCGTGAATGTGCCGTCAACATTGAGTCTGGCAATGTCGCCGGTGGCCAGCCACCCGCTACTGCCGTATTCACTAATGTAAGCGCTGTCCAAGTGACTGACACTGATATCATCTCGGCGAATCATCAGCTCACCGCGAGGGCATGGCGCATCGGTGACATTGTGCCCGAGGTCGGGAATGCTTCGCAGGCAAATATCGAATCCCGGCTGAGGAACACCCACTATTCCCGTTGCTGTGCTATCCAAAGTCTGCATTAGAGCGCACCCGGTGATTTCGGTCTGCATGTAGCTCTGAATTACTCTGCAAGAAAGCGACATACGCAGAAAGTCTTGTACTTTACCGCTCAGTGCGGCATGCCCAGTGATGACAAGCTCGACTCTACCGCCCAGTTTTTGCGCTACCTTTCTGAAGGTAATGCGGTCCCACAGAGCGTGTGTTAGACGGCCTTTAGATCTGAAGCTTCTGAGTTTTGATCTATAACCAATGCGTGCCAAAAAACCGGCTAAACTTCCGGCGCCGACGGTAGCTGCAGACACTTCCTTGTAGATGCGGTCGAGCTGGCCCGGAAATGCAAACACGACAGTTGGGCGCAAGACTTGCATGTCATCGATGTTATCAACGGCTCCGTCTGCTGGAAACCCAACGCGCACCAGGTCGTGCATTAGTGCATATATGCTCGAGCGACCGGCAATGTGAGATAGCGGCACGTTTGCTAGAAAGGTCGCGTTTCGCCGCTGCATTGAAAGATGTGCAGCGCGTGCTGCATGTGTTAAAGACGCGTGTGTTGCTAGAATGGGCTTGCGCTGACCGGCAGCACCCGAGGTAAAGCACAGCGTGCAGTAGTCGCTTGGCGTCGGTGGTTTTGGCTTAGTTGGGCTCACTCGGCCAATCTCGATAACCTGGTCCATGTCCATGACGACGATCCCAAGCCCATCGGCTCTGGACTTGAGCTCGTTTGTGGTGACAATGCTGAACGCCTGCGTTACAGTAGTCGGCTTTGAGCAGTCTAGCCTGTCCATGGATATTATGACCTTGATGTGCGGCGTGTTATGTATCCGCTCAAGCATGCGAGGAATCATGTCTATCGAGCACACGATAACCTGCAGCTCCGAGGCGTCAATGTCAGATTCAAAAACATCAACGCCTAGACTATCTGCAAGACCAACGCTGTATCGACGAGTCCGCACTGCAGAAAGTTCGGCTAGAATCCACTCTGCACGATTGTTCGAGTATATACCCAGTGGCTGCTGGCTGCTCTGGCTGCTGACCTGCGATGCATATGTGCTGTAGATTTTGTCGAGACCAGAGCCAAAGTCATCGACAACCCTGGCTGCATCTGTTGTCGACAGCCACTCGTATGCGCCGTATCTGTTACTCTCTGGGTAGAATCTGCGAGTGCCGAGAAAATCTGTGTTTGGCTGTATCCTCTCCATTGCCATGAAAAGCTCGTATATAGTGGTAACATCGGAATAGTTGCCACCGTGTGTGCCGTCCTTGTATCTTGAATGTCTGTAGACGTTTGAGAATCCAGGCACGTCGGTGCTGGGAACCATATATGATTTTGACATTGTCGAGAAGCTTTGGTGTTGGAAAAATATGCAGAGAAAATAAGAGAGAAAACAAGTATACAGCCAGGCTAAATCTATGGGCAAAATGTATAAAGAAAATTTTTGGCGAGACTTTAACCAAAGGTCGGGGTTTTTTCTTTATATAAGCTGCTAGAAAAATGATGGAACGGCTGTAGGCATCAGTTAGGCCACCACCTCTGCATCATCTTACAAACAAACACAGGAGAGATATTGTAGTAGTAAATTGTCCTATCCCGATGCTACGCTATGATAGCCATTTTCTTTGGAAAAGAAAACACTTGTGCGCGCGCGTCTTAATTGGAAGCATGCAATGAGAAATCATTAAATGTTGCTCAGTTGAGCGTCTTCAAAGATTCGTTTCAGCTATTCCATACCTAGAATCAGCATTTGCTCATCATCCAGCATATTTATTTTTGTTTTCGAGTGCATCGATCGTCTCCGAGCGCGCAAGTCCCTCTTTTTAATGGCCAAATTAGAAGCAATCCGCTCTGCGATCGCTAAAAGAGAAAAAGATGCAATATGCACGCGTGAGCAGCGGTGGGTGAATGAGACACGCGGTCTTCTCAAGCACACTCCCCGCTCTGCACCAAAACAACCACACGCTGTCTCTGGGCAGAGAGATTGGCAAGTGCGTCGGTGCCTAGAGTCGCATTTTTGCGCTCATGCAAATCCGTGCGTGCATGTACACAAACACACGCCATAACATAGGCCCGGTCTTTCTGCCGCTTCGGTAGAAAGGAAACAGGCGAATGCCAAACTCCGACTCTGCCGTTCAAAAATATCGGTTTGTTATGTGCCCACGTCTATCAAGGTTGTACACAAAAAATAGAGAATGGGAAACGAGAAACGAGAAAGCGGCATGCCTAGCGACGATCAGGCGTGTCTTCGAGGTCGGTCACAACGGCGACAACAACAGTGATGTCGTCGCGCTTTCCTCCCTGGTAGTACAGCCCCTCTTGCATGGCGCGCATCTGGAATGGGCTCTCAGAGTACCTCGTGTCCTCGCTCACAAGCTTCGCACGCTTAGCAATGGCCAGGCTGATTGCGCTCGGGTCGATGTGGAACTGCGGCAGAGAAAACTTTGGCGGCGCCGACACTACAGTCGAAGCAGTGGGCGCAGTGGCAATCACATTGTCCGGGCGCGCATTCTCGCACAGGGCTTCCAGACGATCGCCAGACTGCTGAGACTCGTACCAGAGAGAGTCGTTGCTGTATTTTAGCTCGGGCTCGCCTTCTGCGCGCATGACCGGTGGCAGGTGCTGGTTGACCTCCTCCAGTATATCCTCGTCAAAGAGATTGTCGAAGACGCCGTCGGAGCCCACGATGATAACATCGCCCTTTTGTATTTTCAGCCGGAACACCTGTGCGTCTGACGGTCTGTCGGAATGCGGCTCGGTCCCAAGCTGGTACGGGTAGTTGAACGAGTGCTGCTGCTCTTCGGTTCGGTAAACCATATCGCCCTGGCGAACAACGGTCAGGCCGCAGTCCCCAAGGTTGGCCACGCGCAGCTCGTCGCCACGAAGGACCACCACGCATGCGGTTGATGACCCGCGCATGGCCATGGCCTCCATCTCGTCAAGCGTAATGTCGTATGCTCGACGCAGGATGTCCACCGGCGCAGCCTCGTAGTAGTGCGAAAACATCTCGTCGTCAATGTCTTCGTAGCGCTGGATCTCAAGGTTGACGTGGTGCATCAGTCTGCGAGCAAAGAGAGACGGATCGGCATCCTTGACCCCAGCCCAGCCGCCTACACCGTCGGCAATGCCTAGGGCATCGGAGCGGTGGAAAAATGCGTCCTCGCCTGCGCTGGTCGCCATCTCCTCTTCCGTGCCATCGAGTCCAAACATCCTGCTGGCGCCAGTAGGAACGGACTTTTTAGGCAAGGGAACACGGTTCTCGAACTTTGGTATGCCTGTTGCTGCATGCGCAAACATGTAGTTCTTGTTTGACCTTGCGCGGACGCTGTTGGACGAGCCGTCTGTACGCCTTGCTGATGCAGGCTGTGCCGTCTTGCTGTGCGGAAGTGTCTTTGACTTTGACGCCATGTCCAGCTGGAGCACCTGGGATGAGAGTGCTGACGCGTCAGTAAACGAGGACGAGCCATTTCCGTCTTCCTCGCCGTCGACAGGAACACCGGGCTGTCGATTAAGCGATAGCGAGTGAAATTTGCGTGCAGACGTGCCTAGCCCCGGGGGCATGATGACACCAGATGGCATGCTGGTGTGACCGCCCTGTTGAGCAAACAGAAATATACCAGCGGGAATTGACGGAATGGTGAATGGGAACGAAGAGTTAAGCGTGGGAAAGTCCCAGCCGGACATTTTACTCCATGACGTCCATCGACGCCTTCGGGGAATTGCGGCATTGTAGTTTCTAATCTTTGCAGATTCCGTGGCGGACTCTGTGGATGACTCTGCAACAGGTTCCACAGGCTCGAAAGACGACAATACCTGCGGTTTGATGGATTTATGACCTGAGCTGAGATGCTTCGGCATGGCTTCAGACCGTCTCTCTCTCCCGGCTTGCCATTTGGGTGCCAGTTCTGGCGCCCGGCTCCGCTCAGCTGCCGAGCGATGCACAGAGTCATGTGGTAGGATGAATGGCTGGAGCATTCCGTTTAGCGCGCCTAATATGGAGCTCTGCTGTGTAGGTATCCGTCGTAGCACCCCGCGAACGCGCGCTTCCCGAGTCAGGCGCTGTATGACCCATGACAGGTGCTTGGAGTCGGCGCCCATGCTTTTTTTACACTGAAATACGCCGACAGAAAAGATGACAGAAACAGATAGTTGCTTGGCTTGGAGGGGGAAAAGAATGAAAGAAATACGAGGGAGTGTGGCTAGAAAGGTAGGATGTTTACAAACTCTTCTCGGAAATAGGACTTCAATGGCAGCAGCAGCAACAAATTTTTTTTTTGGCTAAAAAAAAGTTTTTTTCCTGTCTGAGAATCAATGACAAAAAGGATGGTTTTCCTGTATGGCTGCGGATGATAGATACTATATACGAATCGAAGGCTAGAGAGATAGAAATGTACAGTTACAAATAACGGTGGGATATCTACAGAGTATAATAAAACAATCGCGAAGTTTGAATTGAAAGACGAAGGTAAAGTAGAAAAGTTTGAATTCGAAAAAAAAGAAAGGAGAAAAGGGAATAAATTTCCAGCAGGAAAAAAACGCCGCTGATGCAGTCTTGACACACGAAATTGCATCTACACACCCCTGACCCCCCTCTTCAACCTTTATCGTCTCGTGACCGGCAATTTCTCTATTTTTTATTTGAGTGCCGACGCGGCGCACGAAACAATGTGTGTGGTGGACAAGTACACATCTACTTCTGCCGTAATGTGAAAGCTGACCAAATCAGGCGTGTGTGCTTTCGTTGAAATGCAAGGACAAACAAGATTTTTATACATATTAAAACATGGCTTATCAGGCGCACCAGGAGTACTTGCTACACACCATCCACAGACGTTAGATGTGCAGAGCTTTGTCTGTGGGCATTAAATGTTGCTATGGTTTTTTTTGGTATTTTTTGAAAATTTGCACCTTTCTCAGTACTCGCCATTGAGAATCTCGCGCAGGATCCGAATAAAGTTGTCTAGACCAAACAGATACTGCTCATCGGGCCCCTCGCCGGGGAGCCAGTGACCGTGGCCAAAGTCGATTGCCCTCATATTTAGAAGCGGAGAGGCTCCCTTATCGTCAACAGAAGACTGCGGTCTGCCTACAGCGCATACGGACTTGTCGCCAGCCAGATATTTCTGGTACTTGTCCTTGCTGACATCGTATACCAAAAGGAGCGAGCTCGAAAACATGCGTGTTTCGGATTTCCGGATTACATCCCGGTAGCTTACGATCTCTGCGATAAACTGCTCGATAATGAATCTGCGGTAGTCTGCGCTCACTGCAGACTCGGCAGTTTCGAAAAAGGGAACCAGTCCCTCGGTTATAATGGTTTTTAGCGTCAGCTTGTGCAGCTCCTGACGGTCAAATCTAGGCTCATCCGGGCGGCAAATACCGCTGATTGAAAATCCGATATGTACAATCGTTCTCCCCTTCATCTTGGCCTCCATCGTTGCTCGCTTCTCGGGGGTCGCGTCGAGGTCATACATCTGCTTGCCCATCTTGATGTCAGCAATGCACGGGTTTTCGAATCCATGCACAAGGCTTTCGAGGCATATGTATGTGTCAGCCGAGCGCGTTTCTATTCCTGATAGATCTACAGGAAATGTGGCATTCCTTGCAGCATGCTCAATCACCTCGCTTTTCAGTTTTACGGTGCCGTGGTAGTTGGCGAGAAATGGCTTGACCAGCGGGTAGTTAGCTGACTCTTCGTAGAACTTGTGCTCGCGCTCAATAAGCTGCTTAAGCAGCACCTTGCCGTTCCCAGCACCCAGAATTCCGCCATGACCATGGATCTGGTGCTGAAACTCTCGAACCCCAGCATCTTCCGTCAGTAGCTCGCCGATAGAAAGAGCGCTGCTGGTATCTTTTTGCTGCATAATGTAGTATCTTTCAATTAAAACAGACTTTTTTTAGGAATGGTGTGAGAAGAAAAAGAGGAGGGGAAAACAATTTGCTGAAGAGAAAGAGGGAGAGACTGGGCTATTTGGCATGGTACTCGGTTTTCTATTGCAGCGAAATACCAGACTGTATCTTAAGTAAATGCATCGTCTTTTCTAGTACAAAGACTGAATAATTAAAAGCAACGTCTCATGAATATAAAGAACTACTAAAGCAGAGCCGTGTCTTACAGAATAAATAGGTTTGCTTTGAACAAATGACGAAATATAAAGAACAAAGAAGCTTTGTAATAAACAACAATAGTATTTCTAGAACCGTCGGTTACCCGGTGCCAACATTATGTACAGTGTACTTTGTTAACATAGCAAGCACCCTGTGGATCTAGATCTCAGAGCTGATCCTGTCAGCGCTTTTCGAAAAAAAACACACTTGTCTATACATTGCAATTAGCAGCCATCCAATGGCCTATAAATCACGTGTTGGACATCCTTGCAGCAGTCTCCGAGCCAGGCTTTAGAGACGACAGGAAAGTGCAAACCGAGTCAGCAAAGGAAACTGCAGCAGTCATTTAGAGTATAGGAAAATGTTTGTAGGGTAAATGACGAAAAAGACACATTATCTTTGAAAGGAAAATGTTTGCAAAAGGGCTACTCTTGTGACTTGTCCTTATTCTCCGAGCCATTTCCACGATTCTTTGACTGGTCGGACGAGCCCAGAGCATTCTGAATGTCAGGGTCGTTAGGATCTACACCAGGGAGCGAGCCGAGCAAAGACGCAACAACGTCGTCACTCTGGTCGTTCATGCCTTCACCACTGTCGCCGCCACCGCTCTCCATCAGCGACATCTGAATAGCACGTCTAATCTGCTCGTCTTCGTCAATGTCCTCCATCATGGCATCGCCGTCATCTGGATGGACTTCGCCGCCGCTGTTCGATGCCCCACCCTGCTGTGCAGCCTCTCTGCGCTGCCGCTCTTCCTCCTCCTGCAGAGACATGCGCAGTGCAAGCGCCAGCTCGGGATCCATATCTGCGTCCATACCAAAGTCAAAGTCTCCGCCACCGCCTCCGCTGCCACCACCTGCTCCAGTCTGGATCTCGCCAACGATGGGTGATGCACGGATCTGTTCGCTCAAGACATGCGGACCAGGAGGAATGGTAACCAGATGCGATGTGTTGTTGTTGTTGGCAGCCTCGACAAATGCTGCAAGCTTCTGCTCATTTGATGTTTGCTCGCCAAAGTTTACAACGTCAACCGAAACGCCATTCTTCTTTAGTTTCTTGCCTAACTTGACCAGCGACTTTTCGTCGGCATCGATAGGGCTCGACACAAAGGCGACAATCCGCTGCTTCTGGTACTTGTTTGCGCGGTGCTTCAGCACAAGCTATCCATAGTTATGAGAACAAAAAAGATAGTTAGTGTCACTGTTGCCACTTGGTCTTCCTTCCAAGAAATGCGGCTATCTTATTGCTCATTTGACCTACCTGTGCAATCTGAATGCCTGTGTCAAAATGCGACTCGCCACGAACCTGAAGGCCCTGCATGCCCTTGAGCATTACACCCAGGTCGGCAGTCAGCGAGACGCGCACGTCCGGGCTGTCGCCGGCATTCGCAATGAGCCCAACTGTATTTTCGGGATTGTCGCTGCGCTTGATGCTGAACAGGTAATGCACAGCGTCAATCTGCGCCTGGAAGCGGTTGGGCGTGTAGTCGCCATTGCGGGACCACTCAGAGTTGTCAATAATAAGCACCGTAGCCTCTAGAACCATGGCAAATGTTTTTAAAATTGTTTGATAGAATTGAACAAGTGCGACGAGAATAGAAAAGCGTCAGACAGAAACTAAAGCCAACAAGGCTGGCTTACGTCGCCCGAGATCCTTGATCTCGATCAGCTGATCCATAAATCCTGGCGGACGCAATGCATTTCCATGTTAAAGTATGTAACCAATGTTTTCTGTTTGAAAGTGATAGACAAACAAGTCTCGAAAAAGAAACGAAGCAATTTAAGAGCGGGGCTTCTCCTTCTTCTCCTTGTACAGAGCAAGGAGCGAGACACCCGAGACCTTGACAATCTTGAAGCGGACACCGGGGATATCACCGACGGCGCGGCCCTTACGACCGAAACCGGCAATGAGGACCTCGTCGTTCTCATCGACGTAGTTGAGGCAACCGTCATTGGGGACGAAGGCAGTGATCTTCTTGCCGTTCTTGATCAGCTGGCAACGGACGCACTTACGAATGGCAGAGTTGGGCTGCTTGGCCTCAACACCGATCTTCTCAAGGACAATACCCTTGGCGTGGGACGAGCCACCGAAGGGCGACGACTTGAAAGCGGTACCGAGAGCGCGCTTCTTGTAGTGTTTGTCAGCCCAGCGCTGCTCACGACGGTGAGTGCGCAGCTTGCGGGCAGCGTTAAGACCTCTTGGCATGCCTTTACCTATAGTTATTCAATATTTCCAGAAGGAGACAGACAGTATATCGTTAGTTGGCTGTCCATGTTGTTGCGGGGACCATGTAACTCGCACAGAGCGCAAATATGTAGAGCCGGCAGGACGCTGAAAGGCTCGAATTGCGAATTCGGGGGCGGTGCCACCAAATTCGAAAATTCAAATTCCAGCCATGCCAATCTGCAAAATTTTCGACGCAAATATCAGCTGCAGACGTATTGCGTGCCGCTCTGTGCGAATCCATTGAATCCCCAGTTTCGAGAAAAATCGTATCCATCCGCTGTTGATGACTGACCCATGGTTTCGCTGTTTTTTGTTTGATAATAGCCCTAAAATAAGCGATGGAGGGAGAAAAAGAAGGATTCGTCCTTTGCCTGCACCGAGCATTTCCAAGTGCTTTTTCGCCGTGATTTGATCTCGCTGATTATTATCCGTGTTTGTGGATTCGGCCTCTGTTTTTTTTTTCGTCTAAACGCCCTGTCAACTTTTTTCCCCCTTCACACTCTATTTCGAGGTGTTTGTTTTCTTCATTTCGTATCGTATTGCAATGGACCTTCACGCACTGGTCAGTCTTTTCGACTCTACGCTGCACCCCGAGCCCGAGGTTCGCCAGACTGCCGAGCAGCAGCTTCAGCAGGTAAGCTATCAACGGCGAACACCCCGAGGTGCCGAACACCACATACACATGTTTCCTTTCTACTGACCCGTAGCTACTATTCAAAATACACGTTTTATGCTTCCGCTAGCTCGAGGCCCACGATGGCTTTCTCAGCACTCTGCTCCAGATGATCAGCTCCCCGGACTTGCCGCTGGGCACGAAGCAGGCAGCGTCCATCTACTTTAAGAACCGCATCCGGCGCTCGTGGTCAGGTCTGCACCACCAGCAGCTGCTGCACCCCCCTATCGGCGATAACGACCGCAACGTGACCCGGGATAACATACTGGGCGCCATCTACGCGGCTCCCCAGACGATCAAGCTCCAGCTTACCGAATGCCTCGGCATTATGCTGAAGCACGATTTCCCCGAAAAGTGGCCACAGTTCATTGTGCACACCAAGGAGCTTCTTCACGCGCAGGACGCACAGAAGGTCTACACGGGTCTCCTGGCGTTGCTCGAGGTCATCAAGGTGTACCGCTTTAGCGTCACCAAGCGCGATATCATTGACGAGATTGCAAAGGAGCTATTCCCCCAGGTTCAAAAGATTGCCGACGAGGCCGTGGCATCTGACGACGAGCTAGCCATGCGGATGGTCTGGATATCGTTCAAGTCGTACTACAACTCGATCCAGAGCGGACTTCCCATTGCATTCCAGGAGCCTGGAAATCTGGTCGCATGGGGAACAACCTTTATCAAGATGATCGAGAAGCCGGTTGCGTTTGACAAGAGCACAGTCGACGAGGAGACCGCCAAGGAGCCGGTCTGGAAGGCAAAGAAGTGGGCTACCCGCAGCGTCAACCGGCTCTACAGCCGCTACGGCAACCCGACTCTGCTGCCAGCTACATCCACCAAGCAGTTCGGTGCATTCGCCAAGCTGTTTACCGCCAACTTTTTGCCGCAGATCATGCAAGTGTATCTCAAGCAGATCGAGGGATACACGACGGGCCATGTCTGGATGTCGACCCGCGTACGTGGGTTAGTGTCAATGTTCCTGTCGGACTGCGTCAAGGAAAAGTCGGCATGGAAGCTACTCAAGCCCCATGCCGACGGCATTGTGTCGCACTTTATCTTCCCCCAGCTCTGCTTCAGCGAGGCCGACCAGGAGCTCTGGGAGGACAACCCCGTCGAGTACGTACAGAAGAGAGTCGAGCCTATCGACGACTTTGGCTCTTCCAACGTCGCGGCATCGAACCTGCTCATCGACCTGGCTGTCGATCGCAAGAAGGCCACGCTGAGCAGCATTCTGTCGTTTATCAACGGCATCCTGACAAGCTATGCGCAGAGTCCCGAGGAGTCCCGCAACCCGCGCACGAAGGATGGCGCGCTGGCCATGATGAGCTCTCTCTGCGGCACGCTGTGCTCGCGCAAGTCGCCGGTCTACAGCACTCTGCCAGAGTTCCTGCTGACTCACGTCATCCCCGAGTTTGCAAGCACATATGGCTTTATGCGTGCGCGCGCTCTGGATACCTACTGCCGCTACAGCAGCATCGAGTTCTCGGACCCTCAGATCACGCGTGGTATATTCGAGTCGGTGTTTGGTCTGCTGAGCGACCCGCAATTACCTGTGCGCGTCCATGCAGCCCTGGCTCTGCAGCCGATGATTGAGAACGAGGTCATCCGCGACCTTCTTTCGAGCCATCTGCCTCAGGTCATGCAGGTCTTCCTGAACCTGACCAACGAGATCGACTCTGACCTTATCTCTAGCGTTGTGGAGGAGTTTGTCGAGGTCTTTGCCGACCGCATGTCTCCGTTCGCCGTCGAGCTGGCCCAGCAGTTGTGCGACACGTTTACGCGCATCATGGGCGAGGTCTCGGCCAACTCTGCTGACATGTCTGGCGAGGTCGACGAGTTCTCTGACAAGACAATGGCAGCCATGGGTGTGCTCAAGACCCTCGGAACTCTTGTACTTAACCTCGACAGCTCGCCCGAGGTTGTGTTCAAGCTCGAGGAGGTCATCTTCCCGGTTGTCCGCTTTGTCCTCGACCAGCGCATTGTGGATCTGTACGACGAGGTTTACGAGATCCTTGACTGTTGCATGTTTGCTGTCAAGGCCGTGTCGCCCAATGCCTGGAGCCTGTTTACTGTCATCTACAACAGCTTCAAGAGCGACGGTATCGACTTTATCGAGGAGATGCTGCCATCTCTGGACAACTATGTCAGCTTCGGCACAGACGTCGTTGCATCGAACAGCGAGGTACAGGCCCATCTGTTTGACATTATCGAGACTGTTATGAAGAGCGACCGCGTTGGCGAGAACGAGCGTATCTGCGCCTGTAAGCTGATGGAGGCAATCATGCTCAACGTCCGCGGCAAGGTCGATGGTATGATCCCCGGGTTTATTAGCCTGGCTGCCGCATATTTGCTGGTCAGCGACGCCATCGAGACCGCGCCATTCCTTGTGCACGCACTCGAGATCATCCTGAACGCCCTGCACTACAACCCCACCATCACTCTGAATGTTCTCGAGCACCACAAGTGGACGGAGGGTATTTTCACCCGCCTGATGCAGTCCGTGACAAAGTTCTCGCGAGTCAACGACAAGAAGCTGCTTATCCTCGGTCTGACTGCCGTGCTTAGCGTGCCCGCCGAGCAGCTGCCCGCGTCGCTGCAAAACGGTCTGCCCCAGCTGTTCGAGGGCATACTGCAGACATTCCGCACTCTTGGCCAGGCCATGGAGTCCCGCGATGCCCTTGAGCGCATGTACCAGGGCAATGAGTCTGACGACGAGTTTGAGTGGGATGGCAACCTTGACGACGACGACGACGATGACAACTTTGACGGCGTCGAGGAGGCTGATGACGATGATGCCGACGATCTTGAGAACGCATATCTCAAGCATCTGTCGAACCAGGCATCCAAGGCACTTGCTGGAGGCTCCGGCAACGATGACGATGACGATGACGGCTTCGGGTCCGACGACGAAGACGAGTTTGGTGATGAGCTCGAGGAGGAGTTCTCGCTCGAGACGCCACTGGACAGCATCAATGCATACATCCATCTCCAGGAGAGACTTGCCGAGATGCAGGCCGCCAATGTTGCTGCCTACAACGTAGTCGTCCAGAGCCTGAGCGCCGAGAATGGCCAGCTCCTGCAGTCGCTGATTGAGGAGGCCAACAAGCAGCGGGCTGAGCAGCAGAAGCAAGCTGGCGCCGCCTAGTGGTAGATTTAATCTCTTTTAACATTTTCTCTCTTACTTACTCTTCTCTCTTATTAATGAACCTGGTATAGACCACTTCAGCCCCAAATATGCGGTGAAAGCGATGTATTGTTCGATAGGTGTGGCTCAGCAAAATGATGGGGTGTTAGACTTCTTTTAAAAGAAATTGATATTTCGCTGAACACACCCAACCAAAATTTCCTTCTTTTCTTCTTTTTAAATCTCAATTCTACACTTTTTTCAATCAATTTTTCTCTTTCCAATTTAAAAGCTTGTTAGCACACTGTTAC
The DNA here is from genome assembly GCA_027574685.1 of Coemansia erecta. Lineage (NCBI taxonomy): Eukaryota > Fungi > Kickxellomycota > Kickxellomycetes > Kickxellales > Kickxellaceae > Coemansia > Coemansia erecta. The sequence goes on from JANBOJ010000207.1 coordinate 28,418, forward strand.
AATGGTCATTACAAGTAAGTAGCGCATTGGAAACCTCTTAGAATTCCTTATTTTATTGTCTGTGAAAGCCTCGTCAAAAATTGCATTATCCCATTTATGCTTAATTGGCGCAGCCTTTGGAACTATACTTTTTTTGGCTTGTAGACGACGAGGCCGGTATTTCGAAGAAGAAGTGGGAAGACGAGGACGCCAGCGACGATGAGAGCGTTGCCAGCGACTGGGATGTTTCGAGCGAGGAGGAGGAGGAGGAGGAGCAGGAGCCTGCTCCCAAGAGCGCACCTGCCCCTAAGCCCAAGGCCAAGGCCGCAGCCAAGGTGCCCAGCGATGATGAGAGTGAGGAGGACGAGGACGATGAGACCGCCAAGAGACTGCGCGACCGCAAGCTTCAGCAGGAGGCAGACTTAAAGAACGCTGAGGATCTGTTTGCTGGCCTGACGATCAAGGACACCAACATAAACAACGTGCTGGCCACCATGAACCCCAAGACGCAGGCCGAGTTTGACGAGTTCCGGAAGGCCCTTGTCGAGCGCATTACAAAGGCACAGAACAGTCGTCTTTACAACCAATTTATCGAGAAGCTTGTGCGCGACCTTGCTGATCCGCTCAAGGACCACGACGTGCGCAAGCTTGCAAGCGGTCTGACCACCCTGGCCAACGAGAAGCAGCGCGCTGCCCGCGAGGCCACGAAGCCCAAGAAGAAGAACAAGAAGGCTACTCTTAGCGCCCCGCCCAAGGACCAGATGGACATGGCAGACTACAGCCGGGATGCCTTTGACGATTACGATGACTTCATGTAGTCTTATTTGTTTATCATCCAAACACGACTTGATGACCATCTGTTAATGTGCGTTATTCGTGAATATTGGTACTTGTAGCCATCATTAGGTCGCGCTACTGCAATGTTGATACCATATGTAATAATGCTACTAGTCGCAGTATATTTGGTAAATATATGTACGTATTGACAGCCAGTCTGGCCATGTTCCTCTAGCTGTAGTTCAGCTCGGTCACCAGCCGGCAGATTGTGCTCAGCACAGCAGATGAGGAGTCTTGCGGATCGTTGTCTATACATAGCCTGTGGGCGGCTCTTTGCAGATCCAGCGACGAGTTCACCACCTCTAACTGCTCAGAGTAAGTTAGTGTGTCGAGGAACATTGTAGACAGAGTTCCGTCAACGATGCTGTCCGATAGCAGGCGGCTGTCGGCACCTACGCATGTTCGCCTAATCGATCTGTCAGCAGAGAGCAGCGGCCGTGCCGGATGTCCAGCACCCATGCTGATCATTGCTCGCTCAAGCGCGTTTAGGACATCATACGCGTCGTTGTCTATCCG
>JANBOJ010000208.1:0-29709 GCA_027574685.1 Coemansia erecta
CATGCAAGATTTATGGTAGTTGGCGGAGCCCGGTAATATAGTGCAGAAGTAGACACGCTCGTTGATGGGCAGGGCATTGGTAGCGACAACCACCGAGTCTAGCGTGCAGGAGATGACGTTCACCGCAACAAACATTTCTATAATAGCAGTGTTGCTCAAGTGAAAAAGTGTGGTGTTAACAAATGTCAAGACTGTACGTCAAATTCTTAGCATGTTTGGCTTTGCGCTGACTGACAATACTAATATGTGGAATCCTGCCGTTGTTGTCTGATTCAAAGAGGCGGACGCTATTGTGTAGTAGGGCAAATAGCAAGCGGAGCTGTCATGTAATCATAATAAAAACGTCCAAAAAGCCGGGTGGATTGGCTGCTGCACATTGAAATATTAGTTGCTAGTCTCTGTTATTTTGGCCATTCTCGAAGCCCTGTTTTTAGCCTTTTTGGTCAAATGATTTGCTGTGGAATCTGCTAATCTCACTTTAATACCCCCAAATGTTACAAAATACTAGATAATGTATGTGGTAATATATGAAAAATGTTAGACATACAAAAAAGGTATATTCGGATGACAGAGAGAGTCAAAAGCGGTAACAGATTAGAATTATTACATCAGAAAAGCAGTGAAGCGATTGATCACTATTTAACAGACAGCTTTCCGAAACGTTTTACAAAAAGTTATTTTATTTCATCACACAAACACCGTGCGTACTGGATTTTATATAAGCTATTGTTCTTGTGTATACAATAAGTATTCGTTTTTTTTGAAAAATGCTTAAGAATCGAAATTTTTACTGACAAGTCTCTTATTTTTGATCTGTCCTCTGGTTGTATGTACAGGCACTGTAGTTATTCGATGGTTATAAAAAATATTGACTAAAAACTCCCGCTGTTGGGTTTAAGTAAATGTAAAATTTGTTTACTACTTAATAAACCTATAGAAATTTATAATTTATTAAAGATTAGCAGCTAAATTCTGATTGCAAAATCAATTGTCAAAGTTGATTTTTAATTGAAATCGTGAATTCAAAAAATGTTGCAAAATTAAACAAAACCACGCAGTGGTAAGCAACAGTAGTGTAAATACCACCATAAAATTGAGGCTATTTTTTGTTTTAGAAATATAGTTGTAAAGCTTAGCTATTTAATCAAAAAGTTTGATTTCTAAGAAATTTATCCGAACCCTGTATACACTGTAGTGCGAAATAATCGATAAAAGTCATTGGATTGATCTGTGTCGATTGGTGAAATAATTAATCTTAAGTTTGAAGTCATCATCGATTAAAATAGAAATTATTGTGACCACACAATCGGCAAAAATCGTTAGAAAAATGTGTAAAGATTTGGTGCAAAACTGCTATTATTTTGCAGTCAGTCCAGCATCCGATTGATGAAAGTTGGTGACCAATCCCAAAGCTGTTTGTTTGATCGATTTTTTAAAATACAACCACAGATTATATCTACATCAATAGTGCTATTTTAATTTTAAAACACTAAATAATAATATGTAGAGTTGCCCGCAAATGTATAAAAAGACAGCAGTTATGCTGCTTAATTGAAATTCCAAACATACCTACATCTCAGCTAGTAGCTACATAACTAAATAGTAAAAACTTTTTGCAACAATGAAAACCTGCATCAATGCTTCTGATATTTGCGGTTCAGCTACCACATATAGCGTCAATTGTTGTTCAGCATATTCTTCTAACGCATATATTGCCCGCTTTGTTAACAAGAGCACTGAGGACATGTCTAGCACTAACAATGGCACTGATGAGGATAGCGACGACGAGCAGCTCCCTTGTCCATGCCAAATGACAGAGGATGGATATTATGAGTTCTGTACATGTGGTGTAGAATCTTGCAATATCATGTAGAATTTTTCCGAATAATATTTAAGAATTGACTAAAGTAGTTTGGCATACTCACAAGTAAATAAATTAATGAAACAGTCCTGCGCTTGTTATATTAAAATATATCTCAGTTGACATGTGTAATATTTGCAAATGCATAGATGGGGGGCCACACTAAATTCAAGTCGATTGTGTCAATATCCACATGACTTTGCCTTTTTAGCAGTGGGGCGGTATATTAAAACAACTCTTGGTAGTAGTCCAACTAAGATGTTTGTAAACAATTCCGGTTGTAATTACTTTGTGTCAGCTGTTATACCCAGTCTGTGACTTAATACTTGGACCAGCACACTGATCCTTTATCTATACATTATATTGTTTGCCGAGCCTGTGACCGCTGTCATTTAAAGTCTATTGAACACTTCAAAATAAACATTTTATGCTGTGTATATATAGAAAGCACGGCTTTCAATGCAAAACGCTTGAACAAATATCTTTAATGTATACGATTCCTATATTTTGTTAGGTTTTTTTCTATAATGCTGTCCAAGATTCTGCATATACTATTGAGTCTGTTATCTTTGTTCGTTCTCCAGGGTGTGTTTGGATTCGATATATCATGTAACTCTAACGTGGCAGTCTACTGGGGTCAAAACAGTGCGGCATCAGGGGCATTGCCATATCAGAAGCCACTGCGTGCGTACTGCGATGACGACTCAGTGGATATTATATTGTTATCCTTTCTGTACATACTGAAGGGTGCTGGAGGCTACCCTGTGCTGAACTTTGCCAACATTTGCGACTATACAACTAACTCGTCAGTGCCTGTTTTCCCTGGAACACAGTTGATGCACTGCTCAGATATGGGGCTTGATATCAAATACTGTCAGAGCCGCGGCAAAATTATTCTCCTCTCTATTGGCGGAGCCACAGCACAGCTCAACTCGGACGCTGCAACATTCTCCCAGCAGGTCTGGGATCTGTTTATGGAAGGGTCGTCCCCCTATCGCCCATTTGATGATGCCATTATTGATGGTGTTGATCTGGATTTCGAGCAGTCGTCGCAGATGGATATTATCCAGTTTGCAAATAACATGAACCAGTTCTACAAGTCGGGTAAACACAAGTACTACATAACGGCAGCGCCACAGTGTCCGTACCCAGATGCCAACCTGGGCAACTTGCTGTCACAGGCACACATCGACATGGCGTTCATTCAGTTCTACAATTCCGGTTGGTGTGATAATTCCAAATACGGCTTGCCGCATTGGCCTGAGGTATGTATTCTAGCTGCGTCGAACTATATGGCACCACTTATATTTAGAAAATTTCAACGTACTAACACATGCATTGCGTATGGTCGTTATCTGCTCTAAATGTAGTCAATGAATTACTACATGTGGGATGCGGCATGGCATAACAACAGCTTTGCAAATCCTAACATCAAGCTCTATGTTGGTGCGATGGCAGGTACAGGAGCAGGCAATCCCGGGTCGTATGTAGGCCCCGACTTTTTTGCCAACGAGCTAAAAGAGCTGCAGGGCAACTATTCGGACTCCTTTGGAGGAGCAATGATGTGGGACATGAGCTGGGCGTACGCAGCAACGCCAAACTTTGCAACGAATGCTAAGCAGGCGCTGATGGCGGGATCTAAATGCGGGAGCACATCGAGTGACTGCTGTGAGGCCAGAGACACCAAGCCGTCGCGGAGACATGGGAGACGTTCATCGTAGTGTTTTGAATATATTTGACTATTGTTGTTTGTCGACTTTGCGGAGCGAGTTGTAGTGCTCGCCGAGGCCATATGCATGGCGATGGTAGGACAGCTTTACCGGGTCCTTTGAGGCATAGTCATCGTCGCCTATCCGCAGAACAGGCATGCCAGTCTGGTAGATGTAGACGGGCATCTCGAGGGCGTGCGATAGAGCAGTGATCTCCTGGTGACCGCCCCAGTCGGCTGTCGACTCAATCCGGTCGCAGTAGTTGTCAAAGCCCGGCTCATCGAGCATGTCGCCGGTGTCGGTGACCATAAATGGCATAAAGTCATCACGGTGCTGGCGCATGTAGTCGGCAGCACGTTTGCGCATGGTCTGGAAATCGGCCGGCTGGCCGTGGTATGTCGAGATCTGGTCGGCAAACGCCGAATAGAGGCAGTGGCCATCGGCCCTGATCTCATGAACGGCAAGATCGTCCTTTGCAACCAGACTGGCGATTGCTTCCGATTCGATGGCAGCCACGTCAACCATGTTCTCGGCGTCCCGCTCGGCCTCTTCCTGCATGCGCTTCATCTCGTCTGCCTTGCGTTGCTGGCGTAGCTTGGCCTTGTTCTTTTTGGCGCCAGGGAGCTTGGCCTGAGAGCCAAAGTTTGCCCCGTAGAGGCCTTTGGAGGCATCGGACTGGTGTTCCTGGTCGGCGGCAGCGCCGTCTTTGGGTTCGCCCTCATCAGCCAGGTCTGTGGACGCAACAGCGTCTGCAAGCAGACTGACGCTAGCATCTGTGGTCGGTGCGCCAAAGTCTTTGATCTCGGCAGCATGCCTGTCTTTGAGCTCAGCTTCGAGAGCGGCAATTTCAGAGGTTACTTCTTTCTTCTTGCGCTTGTCGCCTTTCGGGACGGTCCGCTTCAAAGCAGAGATCTTTGCGACCAGGTCTCTCTTCTCGCGGCGGTGGCGGGTTTCGAGGTCCTCAAGCGTGGATTCGATTCTATCAGAGGACATTGGCTAAAAATAAAAAAAGGCGGTGTGTAAAGCAATGGGGAGTAAGTTGGAGACGAGAGAGAAAGAGAGATGTCGCCACACAAAAAGAATAGCAATGGCGCGATCAGGGAAACGCGTCCATTCTTCTTTCTCTTAGAAGTTTTGCCATTTCTTTGTATTTGCATTTAAGACTAGCGGTGATTCTTGTACATTTGCTAGAGCCTGTTTTCGAAAGGGCTCAATTAAGCGTCGACTTGTGCAGACTGTGGAAAGTATAGCACAGCAAAATGGACCGCTTGAATCAGGAGGCGGTTTCTGACGTGTCTCATGAAGACGTCGCAACAGAAGGGTCGCCGTCAGTCGTCGGAGACGGCACGGACGCGGACATTGGTAATACGCCTGCGTCTATGGGAGAGTCAGCGCCGTTCTCTGCAGGGGGTAGCGAGAGAGCCGATTCAGAGATGGAGTTGGCTCTGTCGGATGCAGAGGCAGCAGCAGCAGCAGTGGCGGCGGCAACAGAAACTGGCGAAAGCGAGGTCGGCAGTATGCCGCGCAGTGTAGCTAATGCGCCGTTTGGACTTGCAATGGGGATGGAAGGCATGGGCATGTCCGGGGCTGACGGCGGTAGCAACGTAAACATGAACAGTAACAACAGCAGCATACTGGCGACGGACATTGATCTCGACTTTAATGTGGACTCGATAAACTTGGACGGCCTTGACGGCCTTGACTTTGACGTGTCGAATCTTCTCAGCCAGGTGAGCGGCTCAACGATGGCAGCGGTTGTCGGTACCAGCGGCATCGGCGGCATGGATGCGCCGGACACAGGCTCTAGAGCACAGGAGCTAGTCACTCAGGGCCGAGCGCCGGTCCTCAGCGCAATTCCAGCCGATGGCGCTCAGCACAACGTGACGACTGCAGTGTCGCCATCACCGGCTAGACCGCCCTCGGCAGCTTCGGCAGCCTCGGCAGCACAGGGTCAGCCAGCGACTCAGAGGCAGCCGCAGTCGGCGATGCCAGGGCCTGCTCCCGCAACAGTGCCTGCACGTCCGGGTCCAGGCGGGGCAGGCGCCAGGCCGGCTAGACCGCCCCAAGCCGTGGGCGGCGTGGGGGCACGGCCGCGGCCTGTAAGGCCGGCAGCAGGCATGGCGGTGGCTGCGGCAACGACAGCGCCAGCTGGCGCGGCCCAGAATCCGCAGGTGCGGCCTGGGCCTGGCGGGGGACCGGCTCAGCCGCGACCGCCAGCAGCACTTGGCGGAGTACGCCCACCTGGAGTGCGCCCGGGCCAGCCGGGGATGGCCAGACCGCGACCCGCGAGCCTAGCGCGGCCAGGGATGCGGCCAGGGATGCGGCCGCGGCCACTGGCCCGGCCTCCACAGGCAGCAGCGGCAGCAGCAGCAGCAGCAGCGCCGGGAGCAGCAGTGTCGCCAACAGCAAACGCGCGGCCTCCAATGCGGCCGATGGCCCGGCCAGCCATGCGGCCCGCGGCGTCCTCGGCACCAGCCTCGGCAGCAGTGGCGCAGTCGGCGGCGGGCGGCGGGCCGAGCCCTGGGACGGCAAGGTCGCCCCCGGTGCCCGGCCACGGGCCTACGCCCGTCTCTGCGCCGGCGGGAGTGACGTTTGGGCGACCAGAGGCAGCGGGGCCAGGCGCAGCGGCAGGGCTGGCAAATGGCGACGTGGCTGGGCCGGCCAGCGGCGGCAAGGCGGCAGGCTCCGACGGCGGCGGCGACGACGGCGACGACGACGAGCAGTTTCTGACGGAGTCGGTGCTCGTGTCGGCGCCGCCGCCGCTGGCAGAGGCGTCTGGGCTGGAGGCGCTGTACTCGCTCGAGGGCGTGTTCCGCGCGCTGTGCCACGGGTTTGCGCCGACGAACGCCGAGTGGTCGACGCTGAACGTGCTGGCGGTGACGTGGCCGCAGCTCGAGGCGGGCGGGGCCGGCGGCAGCGGCGGCGGGCGGCGGCTTGCGCAGCGCAGCATCGCCGACGTGTCGAGCATGACGGCGGCCGACAGCGCACGTGCGGCGGCGTCGCGGCGGGCGGCGTCGGCGGCCATCCACCTGTACCGGCTGCACGTGCAGGCGCCGCGGTCGTGGGACGCCGGGGCGCGGCTGCGGCCGCTGGCGCCGTCGCTGCTGCCGCTGTGCACGCTGCGCATGCAGCAGCAGTGGTCGGGCGGGGCCGAGGACGCGGGCGCGGGCGCGGGCGCGGCGGCGCTGGGCGACGGCGCGTGGCTGAACGTGGCGCCGCTGTCGGGCTGGCACGGCGGGGCGAGCCAGGCGGGCGCCGGCGAGCGCATGCGCGTGGCGGCGGCGCCGCGGTGCATGTGGAGCGCCGACAGCCGCATGCTGGCGGCCTGGGACCGCGGCGGGCGCTTCGAGGTGTTCCAGGCCGGCGCCGAGCTCGACGCCTGGCGCAGCGTGTACCACATCGACTTCGACTGCCCGGTGGCGGCGTGCCTGTGGCTGGCGAGCAAGCGCAAGTACGGCGTCAGCCGCACGGCGGCCGTCGACGCCGGGCCCGACGCCGGCGCAGAGGCCGAGCCCGAGGCCGAGCCCGAGGCTGAGGCTGACGCCGATGCAGACGCAGACGCCGGCGCCGGCGCCGCGCGCTGGCAGGTCGACCCCGGCGTCGGCATCAAGCGGCTGCCGTTCTTCGGGCCGCGCAACACGCAGGGCGAGCACGCGCTGCTGGTGCTGACGGCCGACAGCCAGCTGGTGCTGGTGTACCAGCGCGACGCGGCCTGGGTGCGCGTGGTGGCGCCGCTGGAGCCGCAGCGGCTGGACGTGCGCTCGGAGGCGGCGGCCGACGGCGCGGCCGAGGCAGAGGCGGCCGAGGCGGCGGCGGCACGTGACGACCCGTGGCGCAACGTGCCCAAGGGCGCGATCACGCACGCCGACATGATGCTGGTGTCCAAGAAGTGGATCTTCCTGGCGGCGCACCGCGCGGCGGCGTCGACGGTGGCGTACCCGCACGAGCCCGGCGCGCTGGGCGCGGCGGCGGGCGGCGGCACGCTGACGGCGCCGATGGCCGAGGTGTACCGCGTGCAGGTCGAGTTTGCCGCCGACTACAGCCCGCGGCTGTTCGCCACGCCGCTGGCCGTGCAGCCGGTGGCGGTGCCGCCGGACGCGGCACGTGACGGGCCGGCGCGCGTGACGCACATCAAGCTCGTGACGGCGCTGAACCCCGAGGCGCGGCCGGTGGCGCAGAACGTGCTGGGCGAGCGCTACCACTTCCCGCTGGTGCTGGTGTCGCTGGGGCGCGCGGCCGGCGGCACGTGCACGACGTTCCTGCAGGCGTGGCGGCTGGAGGGCGCGGCGCACGCGCAGCGGTCGGTGGCGGACCTGCTGCGGCGGCCGCCGGCGCTGCAGCTGGCGCACGTGTGGACCGAGCGCCGCAGCGGCGTGCTGGTGGCCGTCAGCGCCAACCGCGCCGAGCGCCAGCAGCTGCGCTACCTGTTTGCACGTGCCAGCGACAAGGCGTACCGCGCCGTGATGCTGACGTGGGCCGACGGCCGCGTCGAGATGCTGCGCAGCTACGAGGCCGGCGGCCGGCGGTTTGCGCCGTGCGTGGCGGCGGCGGCGGCCGAGGCGGGCGCCGGGCCGCCCAGCGTCGTGGCCAGCGCGCTGAGCCCGCACTACACGGCGTTCTTCCAGCTGGCCATGCGCCCGCAGGCCGTGGCGCTGGGCGGCGGCGAGGCGGGCGCGCCGCCGCAGAGCCCGCACCAGCCCGGCGTGCCCGCCTGCGTCTGGCGCCAGGGCCACGCGCGCTTCCGCCTGGGCTGGACGCCGTTCTTCGGCGGGCCGGCCGGCGGCGGGCCGGTGCAGGCGCACTGCGGCGACCTGCTGGCCGTGCGCATCCTCAACCGCGAGGACCCCACCGACCTGGTGGCGCTGCTGGCCAACGCCGCCGCCGGCGAGGAGAACGAGGCGCTGCCGGACCAGGGCCAGGGCCACAGCCTCGGCCACTCGCCCGCCGTGCCCATGTCGCGCACGCTGTTCCAGGCCCTCTACCGCGCCTGCACGCTGCTGGCCGCCGCGCTGGGCGTCGACACGCTCGAGCTCGACGCGCTGGCCGCCGCCACGCCGGCCGTGCGCGCGCTGCTGGGCGCCGCCATGCAGCTGCACCACCTGGCGCAGCACTCGATCCAGGCCACGTCCGTCGGCCTGCTGCTGCACGCCGCCGCCGTGGTCGAGGCGCGCGTGGCCATCGTGCAGCAGCACGTGCTGGCCAGCGTCAGCGGCGGCGCCGCGGCGCCCTTCGACGTGGCGCGCTCGTTCTCGGCGGCCTGGCGCCGCGGCTTCCCGGCCACCGTGGCGCTGGTGCTGTGGTGCGTCGACGTGTTCGCGGCGCTGGTGCGCGACACGTTCCTGTACTTCCACGCGCGCGGGCCCGACGCCGCCGGCGCCATGCGGCCGCTGCACGAGCTCGACGCCGCCGCCGCCGCCGCCGCCGCCGAGCGCGAGCAGGCGCTGCTGCGGGCCTTCCGCGGCGAGCCCGGCGCCGCCGACGCGCGCGCCGTGCTGCCGGGCGCGCTGCCGACGCGGCTGGCGCTGGTGTTCCACCGGCCGACGCTCGACGCGCTGCGCAGCCTGCTGGCCTTCGTGGCCCACGTCGAGGCCGACCTGGTGCGGCGCATGCACGTGCTGGCGTCGCTGGCCGCCGCCGCCGGCGCCGCCGCCGCGCCCGAGTTCGCCGCGGCCCTGCGCGCGCGCGACATGGTGGTGGCCGCGGCGCAGCAGCTGGCGCACGCGCTCGAGCACCTGCCCGTCAGCCTGCAGCGCCTGCGCGACTTCCTGGCCGACGTGCACGAGCTGTACGCCGCCGACGCCGAGTGCACGGCGCTCAGCGCCCAGGCCGTGCTGGTGGCCACGGCCACCGTCGCCGGGCCCTTCCGCAAGCACGTGCCGCACGTGGCCCGCAGCTTCGCCCACTTTGTGCTGGCGCGCGACGTCGTCGACACGCCCGCCACGCGCGCCGCCGCGCCCGCCGCGCTGGTGCTGCACGACACGCGGTGGCTGGCCGTGGTCACGTGCCGCCCCACGCCGCCGGGCCTGCGCGACGCCGCCGGCGTCTTTGCCACGCCGTGGCGCACGTGCCTGCCCGAGCCGGCCGCGCTGGGCGCTGCCGCCGGCGCCGCCGCCGCCGACGACGACGCGCTGGTGCCGGCGGCCGAGCGCGCGGCGTGGGCGCGCGAGCAGAGCGAGTTCGAGCGCGCGCTGGACGAGGACAACGTGCTCTTCGACATCGACGACGCCGGCTTCATCTTCGTCGACCCCAGCGACCCGGGCGACCCGCCGGCTGCCACCGCCGCCCCCGCCCACGCTGCGCCGGTGCCGGCGGCCTTCCGCGCCGCCGCTGCACGTGCCGCGGCCGCCGCGCCGGTGCGCATCACCACGCGCGTGCCCGACTTCTCCGACGTGCTGGCGCCGCGCAGGGGCATGCTGGCGGGCGCCGACATCGACGCCGATGCCGACGGCATGTTCGACGCGCCGCTGATGCTCGACGCCGCCTGCGCGCGCCGCATGCACGCCGCCGACGTTGCCGCCGCCGCCGCCGCCGCCGCCACTGCGTCCGGCCGCCGCGCGCGCACGCCGTCGGGCTCGACCGCCCCGCACTCGCCGGCCATGACGCCGCGGGCCGCCGCCTGGGCGTCGCCGCCGGCCGCCAGCGCCGCGCAGCACTTTGTGCCGCACTACTCCAGCGTGGCGTCGCCGTGGTCGGCCGGCGAGCTCAGCTCGGGCTGGCAGTTCATCAGCACGCCGCGCGACCCCAAGCTGCACGTGCCGACGCTGCTGGCCCAGCACGCCTTCTCGCTGGCCGTGCTGCGCCGCCGCCGCGCCGCCGCCATGGACACCGACGACGACCCTGACGCCGACGCCGACGCCGAGGAGGGCGGCGACAACGCCGACGGCATGGCCTACTGCATCGACTGGTCGCGCGCCGACGCCATCGTCGTCCAGCCGCCCCCCTCGCCGCCCGCCGCCGCCGCCGCCGCTGCCGCTGCCGCTGCCGCATCGGGCCTGCCCGCCGCCGCCCCTGACGACGCTGCCCTCGGGCCGCGGCTCCTGCATGCCGCGGCCGACGCCGTCGACGTCATCCAGAAGACCATGCTGCCCGCCGATGCGCCGTCCAGGACCTGCCTGCGCTGCGGCCACTCCACGCGCCAGAGCACGCCGCCCGAAGACGCCAACAGCGATGGCAGCGGCACCGCCGATGCCGGCTGGATCAGCCGCTTCGACCTTGTGTGCATCTGCGGCGGCCCGTGGGTTGCGTCGTAGGCGCCGTCAATACACCAAGCTCCGGTCTCGCCATTGTCCATCGGATGCAAGAGATGCTTGGTGGCGGGACGAGGGTCCATGACCAGGTCTCTATTCATTCATTCTTTCGTTCATATCAACATACTACTGGCCCTGTTACATGTACATGCGCACCTGTCCTGCGCTAGGCACTCTGATAACAAACAAACATACGATTAGCCCTTAACTAAAACTGCCCCTACTTGAAGTTGCGCGACGTCCGGTGCGGCGGCCCGCCCGCGCTGGACTTTGTCGTAAACAGCGACGGCGCTGTCGCGGCCGCTGTCGGGTCGACCGGCACGTGGTGGTCCTCCATCGACCGCCGCGGCGACAGGAGCACGCTGCGCGGCCGCTGGGACGTGCGCCGTGGCGTGGCCGAGGTGCCGCCTGCCGGAACGCTGCCGCCGCCGCCGCCGCCAGCCGGCTGGTGGCCAAAGTACTCGCTCTGGTGGCCCGAGCCGCGCCGCACCAGCGACGGCGTGCCGGCCGAGCTGCTGACCCCCGAGCTGACCGACTGCGAGCGCCGCGGCCGTGTGCCGTGGTCCGCCAGCAGCGGCCGGATCGTGTGCGGCACCGGGTCGTCCATGTACAGGTCGTCCACGCCCATCCCCAGCCGCTGCCGCAGCGCCACCAGCTCCTTCTTGTAAATCTGGCTCTGGTTGTAGCACGACACGAGCTCGCGCTCTGTGTCTGCCAGCCGCAGCCGCAGCGAGTTGATGTCTGCCTTGAGCGTCTCGGTCATCCCGACGGCGCCGACGCCCGGGTCGCCGAACGACGACACCGACGACGAGCGCGAGTGCGACCGCGGCCACCGCGGCGAGACCGCCCCGATGTTGCCGCCGACACCAATCCCCATCCCCATCCCCGCCACCACCGCCAGGCCGCCTCCGCCGCTGCTGCTGCCACCCACACCACCACTGCCGCCGCCGCCGCTGCTGCTGGCGGCGCCTACAGGAAGCAGCGCTGCCGGGCTCATCGTACCACTTAGCCTTCTGCTCTGGTTGAACATGCGCTCCTGCTCCAGCTCGATTGCCGACTCGAGCGTCACCTTCTCGCGCGCCATCGTCTCGAGCCGCTGCTGCAGCTCGGCAATCGTCACGTCGCTGCTGCTGCTGCCGCCGCTGGCAATCTGGCTCTGCCCTGCTGCCTTTGCTGCATGTCGGCTCCGCGACTTTGACCGCCCGCGCCCGCCTGAAGCTCCGCCCTGCGCCGCCGTTGCCTTGCCCGGGATTGTGGCTGTCTGTGAGATGTCGCTGTCGAGGCTGTCAAGGCGCCTCACGCGTCCTCCGCTAACCGCCTCGGCATCAAAGTCATCCTCGGCATCGCCCTACACCTTTTTTCAGGGAGTAATGTATGGTTCAGCTGACAATACCCACATGTGTATGTGCCCTACAGCATGCTGCCCCTCAGCCATGCTCTCTCCCGCCTTACCTTCACTGCCGTCCTCGGGAACGCCGTCTTCGGTGCAGTGCTCGTCTCGTGTCCCTGCGCCATGTCAGCGCCTTGCGACTGCGAGCAAGTACCGTCAATTGCGTCCATTCAATTAGCGCTGCTTTCGCCTTAATACCAGTTCTAGGTACGAAACGATACTGTTGTGCTTGTGGTTACCTTTGCAATTGGTGCTGGAATGCAGACTGATCTTTAATCTTGATTCTTTTTTATTTTAGAAAGCAACACCGAGAGAGAGAGAGAGAGAGAAAAGGGGCGCACGTCTTTTTACGAACGAAGCACTCACAGGAATCAGCAAGAGTGCATCGCCGCTTCTTTCCCATCCGCATAAGCCCTTCCCAGATTACTGTTGCCAAATATGACGACGTCACTGCCCTTGCGTGCCATTTGTTTCAATGGTCAAAAAGGTCGTTGTTGTTGATGATGATAATGGTCGTAAAATAAAAATGGGCGAGGAGAGGTAGGTCCAGCAGGCTTGAGTCCCTGTCTGTGCCTATCACAGCCCTTGTGTCTGACTATGTCTACGCCTACGCGTATATGCCACTAGTCGTGCGGCTTAAAGTCGCTGGCGTTCTTCTTGAGGAAGCTCTTGACCGTGTGGGGGCTGCCGTCAAGCATCTTCTTCAGGTCGTCCGTCTTCTTGGACAGCATGTCCTTTGAAATTGCCTTGAACAGGTCGCATATAAACATAATCTGGTTGTCGCATATCTCGTGATGCTGCTTGAGATACTCTTCCATCTGCTTGCTATCGATGTGCTCGTAGCCAATCTCTACGCCAATCGCGCTGCTGGCCTCATGTGCAATCTCCTCAAAGCTGAGCTTCTCGGGTCCAGTCAGCTCGTACACGCCGGGCTTGTACTTGGAATGCAGGAGCATATTGCACAGCGCACGCGCCCCGTCCGCCTCGGCCAGCGGAGCGCACTTGGCTTCAGTGCTGATCGGAAGGCAGATCTTCTGCTTGGCTGCGATCTGGCGCCGGAACAGCCACAGCATATCGATATGCAGCGAGCAGCGCACAAGGGAGGCTGCCTTCATGCTCGACTTTACGCGCTCGTACGCCTCCTCCATCTTGTACAGCGGCGCAAGCATGTTCATCTCGCTCAGCTCCTTTGAGTTGATCTTGGAGCACAGGACCAGCCCCTTGACGTTGGCCTCCTTGGCTGCGAGCACGTAGGCTACGCTCGAGTCGCCCCAGCGGTGCTCGCTAACCGGGGGCACAACGACGACAATGTCTACCTTGCGGTACATGTCGACGATATGCTCGGGCTTGTCGACAGTCAGCTCGCACGTGTCAGCCCCCGCCTTCTTGAGCATATGCACCAGGTGGTTCTCCTTGTAGTACCCGGCGCAGACATGCTTGAAGTGCTTGCCCTTCTCCTTCAGAAGCTCGCGTGCAACCATGAATCCGGTGTACATGTCGCATCCCGTCACAAGGATGCACTTGGTCTCGGAAGCCTGGATGATATCGCTGAAGGACTGCATGGCTAGATGAGGATGGCTTGCTTGGCTTGTTTAGCTGGTTTGGTGCTGATGATAGCTGTAGTGCTAGTGGATGTAGTATAAGCAACTGTTGCTGTGTTGTAGAGATATTCTGCTGAATAAGGCAATAATGCCGATGTTTATATACAATTCGCTTACGTGCGCATCGTGGCTAGGAGCAATGTTGATGACAGCAACAGTGACAAAACATGGTATGCGAATAAGGGGCCCCTCTAGACAATTACATCAACAAGTATCCGTCGATGCGCAAAAGACAAAGGATATATCTCTATGCGAAAACCATACAATAATGATACTAATATACGTGTGAAGTGTTAACACATGTTCAATGTATTATTACTGTATTTAAGTGTGATATTTCTGTGCACGCGGAGAACAATCGTCACAATTCTGTATCCATTAACATTAAAAGTTGTGATTCAAACACTTTGCCTACATTTTCTGGACAGGCATTGCTATACAAAACTGTGTGAGAGCATCACCCGTGTTCTCACTCTCACTTCTAAATGTCTTGCGCTGTTCGGTTCTGCAACTCATGTCTGATCTATCCAGAATGGTAATTGGATTTTCCTGAGGTTTCATTCAAACTTCCAAAAGAGTAAACACACGTTTGCTTACTAATTCACATTCTGCTGCGGCCGCCTCCCGATCTACAACACTACTATGAACTACCTTTTCAAAATGACCGGTAACTTTTCACCGAATCATACTGCCTCACCAAATATCCAAAAAAAAACTAAATGTGGGTTAGGGGGGAACCAAACAAATATGCAGTTTTATCTTTACCCAGAATGAGCTTTAAAACGAATGCTAAAAAGATAAACAGTCAGTGACAGTAGCAATGCAATCTCTTTCTCTTTAACAAGTCTCAATTGAGTAGTTAAAAATAAGCCCTTCTTTATTACATCAAGTTTTGCGCTGTTATTAATTCACCCGTACTGCTGTATCTCTCTCTATAAGAATGTCTGCACCGTCTCAAGATAAACCCTCGATCAAGGTTGGCGTTGTTGGGTTTGGCATGTCTGCCCGCGTATTCCATTGCCCTCTGATTGCATCCAACCCCAACTACGAGCTGGCTGCTGTTGTCGAGCGCCGCGGCGAGAAAAGCAAGAGCAAGTATCCCCAGGTCCAAGTGGTCCGTAGCATTGACGATCTGCTTGCCATGGCCGATATAGACCTTGTTGTCGTGACAACCCCCAACGACACGCATGTCCCCTATGCCAAAAAGTCGCTGCTTGCAGGCAAGCACTGCATTGTTGAGAAGCCGTTCGCAGTTACCGAGTCTGAGGCGCGCGACCTAGCCCGCACGTCGGCGGAAACGGGCAAGGTGCTGAGTGTGTTTCAGAACCGTCGCTGGGATGGCGACTTTCTCACCATCAAGCAGCTTATTGGGAACAACGCACTTGGAAATGTCGTCGAGATTGAGAGCCGCTTCGATCGGTTCCGCACCTTTAAGAAGGATAATGCCTGGCGCGAGGTAGACGATTTCCCCGGGAGCGGTGTCCTCTATGATCTTGGCGCCCATCTGTTTGACCAGATTGTCGATATGTTTGGGACTCCCGAGTACGTCACTAGCACTGTGCGCAACGAGCGGCAGATAGCAGGTGCTCCCGATGACTCGTTCCTTGTGGTTCTGGACTATCCCTCGCAAAATTTCAAGGCTGTCTGCCGAGCCGGTATGCTTGTTCGTGATAAGCCCGCACGCTTTACTGTGCTTGGCACCCGCGGAACATTTACCAAGTATAGCCTCGATGTCCAGGAGGACCAGCTCAAGGATGGCATAACCCCCAATGACGCTGGATACGGCAAGGACAAGCCGTCGCAGTTTGGTACTATAGATTCGGAGATCTACCCTGGTGTACACGCACGCGGTGCAATTACAACTGCTGATGGCGACTATCCGGCATATTACACCAATGTGGCCAATGCCATTCGCGGTGACGCCAACCTTGCGGTTACGGCAGATCAGGCTGCCGACGTGATCCGCATTATCGAGCTGGCAAAGCAGAGCAGCGCCGAACGTCGATCGCTAAGATTCTAGGCAGTTCCTTTCTAGCTATTCTATATAAATATAGGCACGTGTAGCGTGCCCCTAAATCCACTCTTGGACCTTCAAAAGTAGGTGTCAGGGCTAATGGCACAAACATGTGTAGATGATAATCGCGCTCATTTTATCTTCAAAGTCGATAGGTCTTTTATCTCCATGCTATCGGTCGCAAGGTCCGCTGCCAAGATGTCCAAGAAGCCACTTGATAGACTCGTTCAGGCTCGCTATGCCGATGCAATTGCCCAGGGCGCACTCCTGTTTACCGAGTCAACAGTGAATCTGCAGCCAGAGCAGGGCGTAGAGTTTGAGGTGCGGTACGTCCCAGCCCTGGCAAAGAAGCCTAGCAGCAAACCCAAGGAGAAGCAGGCAACCAAGAACTTTGTCAATCCGTTTCTACCCTATGACCCGCGACTTCATGTTAAAAGCCTTGCCGACACACACCAGCTGCTGTTGAACAAGTACTGCGTGGTTCCACACCACCTCCTTATCACAACGGCCGAGTTTAGGCAGCAGGGAGAGCCATTGATCGAGTCCGATTTTGCAGCTGTACTCGAGACAACCTCCAATCTATCATCTCCGCAGATTGTGTTTTACAACTCGGGTGAGGAGTCAGGTGCGAGTCAGCCACACAAACACCTTCAGGTTCTGCCTATGCCAAGCTATTTTACAGCTCCACCATCTCAGAGCATCTGGCATCGATCTTGCCCAAAGCCGGGATCTGTTTGCGTTTCAGCAGACCTTCCATTTGCACATTACGGCGTCTGCTTGGACTCGGGCAGCATTTCTGCTGCAGCTCTGCTCTCAGCATATAGTTCCGCGCTGTCGGAGCTTACGGTTGTTTATGGTAAAGACGCATCGTACAACATGATATTGACGCCGGATGCACTTATGCTATTCCCTCGAAAAGTTAGCAGCTGGGAGGGAATATCGATAAACTCGCTCGGCTTTGCTGGCCTCGTCCTTTGCAAGACAACCGACGAACTCGAACTAGTCAGCAGAGTTGGCGTTTTAACAATACTCACCAATGTTGGGTATCCACTTTTGACAAAAAATTGAATATGTAATTTGTTGATGCAATGGAAACAAAGATATGCTATCTAGAACAGCCCCGGGTGGACAAACTGGTTAATGAGAGCCTGCTGCTGAGCGTGCTGGGCCTCGACAAATCCCGGGTCAAGGTTTACAATCATGCCCTGGTTGTTGATCGGGATGAACACATTGTCGTTTCCAGCAAGAGCAGGTCCGTTGTTGTTCGAGATCGAGTTCCAGTTCGGGTCAATCAGGTTGTTATCGGAAATGTCGGTGTTCTCGTTTACCTGCGCAAGCGAGTTTCCAACGGGGTTGACAACCGAAGCACCGTCAAATGAAACGTCGGCATCAACTGTGCCTTCCTGCATCGCGCCGTTGTTGACAGTAGGATCATTGACGGCTGCTGGGGCATTGACATTGTTGACCGGGACCTGGCGCTTAAAAACAATATCTTGCAGACCGGACGCACCAGCTGAGAGTACCTGGTTTCCGTTTCCAACGACAGCACCGCCATCAGTGTCGGTAGCTACGTTAAAGTTGGGGTTTGAGACTATGTTATCATGGAAGTTTAGGTTGTTGTTGAGGTCGGTGAGCGAGTTTCCCGTTGGGTTCATGATGAGGGCACCGTCGAAGGATGTCGAAGAGTCAAGGGAACCCTCCTGCAGCGCGCCATTGTTGACTGTTGGGTTGCTGATCGCAGTGGGACCGTTGACAGAGTTGCTTCCAGAATCGGCGTCTCCAACTACCAGCTGACGAACAATAACAG
The DNA here is from genome assembly GCA_027574685.1 of Coemansia erecta. Taxonomy (NCBI): domain Eukaryota; kingdom Fungi; phylum Kickxellomycota; class Kickxellomycetes; order Kickxellales; family Kickxellaceae; genus Coemansia; species Coemansia erecta. Next base: position 17,630 of record JANBOJ010000208.1, read on the forward strand.
GTGCTGCAGAGGCAACGGCAGCGGCAAGGATGATGGCGGAGGTAAAGGAACGCATGGCTAGTGAGTGAGAGGCAGATGTATGAATATTAGACTGGCAGGCTGGTAGAGAGAAGAGAAGGGAGAACGAGCGAGAGTGGAGTGCAACAGGAGATGATGGGCCGTATCAATAAAGGAGGGGAGGGGACTGAGTGCGGGCGGAAATAAATGCAGAGGTGCTTGAAATAGAAACGAAAATATGTTTGTGCAGTGGCTAAAACGTTAGATATATTTGCTAGGAGGATCGAGGTTGGCGAGCTATAACTTTGAGGATGCAGCCTTTTTGGGTTTTGGATAATATTGTCTGGCCGATTTGTTTACTCGTTTTATACAAAGGAGTGGATAGACCATTGTTCAACACCAACTACAAAACGTTACAGACAAAGCATCCCTATAGAAACAAATCACGTCACCAGTGCGATTGTAGGCTGCGCGTGATTATGGACAGATGTGTATATGGCTCAGGCCAGCTTGAAGTAGAGGTGTTATGATATCTCACGAGAGCCAGAGCCACATTTCCGCTTGTGTATATTGCGCCGTCTGAAACAAACAGGGTATCATATGGAAAATAGGGAGCTGTGCAAATAAAACCGCTCTCAACAGTAGCAACAAATGGAAGGTGCTGCAATAGACATACAAAGGCCAAGCCATAAACCGTAGAATTGAGAGTGGCATAGATCAATAATTCAATATGAGTATTCTTGCCTTGGCGTAGTTCGAAATAGCTACTGCTCTATAACATTACTTTCTATACAAACAAAGATACAAGATCTATTGTTCCCTGTTTGGACCAACAAAGCACAAGAGCGAATGCGTGATGGAACAATCAAACGGTACTGAATTAACAAAAAGCCATTGTAGGTTTACCGCCAAAAAAAAAAATATATGTGGCTTGGTCAACGTCATATCAGGTTTTTGCTCCAACGCACTTACCTTTTAAGTACACACTAGAATATTAGCAACAGCTAGAAAAAACACCCCTTTCGTAATTAAGCGATAGAATATTTGTATGTAGATTTATTATTGAAACAACAGATTATATCAGCAAAAACTATGGATATCCGCCTCATCTGTTAGATTGTAATGTTTGAGAAAGTCCAGTTCTAAACATTAAATATTAGTGTGAATAGAATTACTTGGGACCCTGGCCAAGATCGTTTGTGAGCTGGTTGACGAGGGCACCAACGGCCTCGGTTAAGCCAGAGAGGGTCTTGACCACACCGCCAAGAGTGCCATCATAGGGAACGCGCTCGACGGGCATCGGCGCGGCAGCAACAGCAGCAACGAGAAGGGCAGCAACAAAAGCAAAACGCATGGTTATAAAAAAGTTGAATGCTGGTGTCTGTAAGAAATGCAGATATAAAATGCGAGAAAAAGAAAAGATGGTCTACCTATACAGTTCGGCGCGAGGATGAACGGCTATTTATTTAGTTTGAATGTCAGCGGTCCGGTCCATATGGCATACTCTTAAAAATGTTTACTCGGAAATAACATTGCATCAAACAATAGTGCCTTGCAGGGTTACTGTTCAAGATACACGTTGTATGATAGAGAGTAAATGCAAAAGAATAAAAATTATACATTGTATATAAAGTACAGTATAGGTGATTACTGCCACTGCTTCTAGACAAAAAAGAAGTTGACAGAGAGAATATGAGGGACACTAATAAAAAAGCAAAGTCCCTACATCTACCTGACAAAAAAAAGGGGGAGACAAAAAAGAGTAAACAGACACGCAAAAGAATAGCACCCCCAGGTTTCGATCCTGGGACCTCAGGGTTATGAGCCCTGCGCGCTTCCTCTGCGCCAGGGTGCTATCAGAATAAGCAAGTTAGCTTAATTAAAATCCAAACTATTAGATGTATATATAAATTAATAGTATATGCTTAGATTTATACATAGCGTTTTGTTTTTTTGGTTGCTGCAACAGCTCTGATAAGCGTATCTGTTCTAGTATAGCTACTTTAATGGATACATGCGGTTGAGTGCATTAATATGTGTCTGTGCGCAATGTCTAAAAATAATTTAATTTGCGACTTTTCCCTCTTTTTATTTATTTTTTTGCTTTCAGGCTATCTTTGTACAATAGGTCATAGTCGCTGGCTTAATGGTCACCCGACTACCTACTATGTGTGGGCCATGCAGGCCATGCGCACGCATATGCTGTGACAGAGGCAAATCTGGTTCCGGTCAGGCTGCGTATTGCAACAGCGGATCTAGTTGTGGCAAAGATGAGAGGGGCGTTTCCATTGGCACATTCTTGGCAGTGAATGTTCTGTCCGCCCGCACTGCATCCCCCATCTTTTTTCATGCAAGGCAACAGGTGATGGGTGATGCGGACGCCCACATTCATTGCTTTCACTTTGACTGTTTCCTTTGCTTTGCGATAAAAACCCGCTCTTTTCTTCACTCGCACTTTCTGTCAGTCTAATTAGGCTTATAAATTCATTTCGGTAGTCCGCATTGCGCTAAATTGTCAAACTCATTCAAACGAACAGACACTCTATATATTTACTCTCTCTTGCTAGTAGCACTCGTCGTACGATGATGGTAGCCACACATCGACAGATACTGCCAGAAGAAGAGGAGCTACCGCCGACGTACACTCCATTTCCGCGCCCCGAGGAGCAGTCGATAGACGCCGGGGCCGGTGCGCCCATTGTACGTGCCCAGACAACGCATCTGGTTGTGAACCCATCAGACCCGCGCAGCCACTATGCGCGACACTTTTACGGGAGCAACAACATCCCTTCGTTGCCGCCAAGACGTGCCCGGGCACCTGGTCCCATTCCAGTTGACCCGCTCTTGCCGCCGCGTCTGAACGCAGGGTATGAGCAGATGGAGACACCGCCGCACCTTACACCTCGTGCACAGCCATCGCTAACACAGCTAACACAATTTACACCGAGTGCAGGTGCTGTCGGAAATAATGACGAATGCAGCCCGCTCAACCGCCCGGTTACAACAGGCGTGTTTCAGAACGCGCCTCCTGGCCCATCAGTCGGTAACGTGAGCTATTCGACACTGCGCGAGAACCCAACTTCGGTCCGCGTAGTCCAAGGTCAGGGTCACTGGAGCCAGCGGCATTACGGCGACAGTGCCCTGAGCAGCTGGCCAGCACGACCGCACAACTCCGATCAGCAGCACTACGCACTGGCATCGGGATCTTCGACACCGACGGTCATTACGGTGAACTGTCCAAACTGCAGAAATACCGGATGGCTAGGTCCAAGAACATCCTGCACTTGCCCGCTTGGGATGGCTGCAAAGAACAAGGGGCCACGCTCACTTCAGTCATCGCTAATCGGCATTCTAGAAGACATTCTAACTCCAGGCACAAGCCACTATGGCAATAACGCATATAGCTCGCATAGCTCGCATAACCCACACACCCTCTATCCGAACCAGCACAGCCAGCACTCGCCTCAATACGCACACTTGATCCCAGGCACAGGAAGCCTTTGTCCAAACTGTCTGGGACGATCATACTTCCGCAGCTCTGAGATGCAGGGGCACCCGGCAACACGCGAGATGGAACGGCAGTTTGGATCGCTTCCGCCTCCATGCAGTGTATGTTGCGACCACGGTCGGCTGCGCTGAGCATTACAAAATAAAAGCGATCCAATAGAGCTCTGTCGAGCAAAGCAAACACGTCTGTAATTTAGTGCTACTTATTTTTATAACATTCAAGAACATTGTTCCTTCCCCTGTTGATTAAAATATCGGCTTGTTAAAAAAGAAGAAAAAGCAAAGGTTAATAAAGTAAAATAGACAAATGATAAAATGAAACCGTGTGCTTACGAGCCAGCCTGGCGCCGAGCCGTGCCGATCTGGCACGAGTTGACCTTGGTTGCAAATTGCAGCGAGCACAGCGACTCCTGAGCACTCGCGGGGCTAGGGTTGACACAGACAAACATGAGTGTCTTTGAGTTGCCGGCCCCAAGTGACTCCTGCAGCAAGTGCGTAAGTTTCGAGTTGCGGTAGGGAATGTGCCGGCTACCCTTGGCCAGAGCTGCGATGACATCGCCGAGACTGGACAGAGACTTGTTAATTGCCTGCGTCTCCTTGAGCCGCTCGCCGCTAGATCCCGAGTTCGATAGACGCTCGGAGCCAGCGAGATCGATCAGGTTCAGAACACCCGACGAGGACTCGCCCGTAAGCACATTGGTGCCGCGCAGGTGGAGTGTAAACACGCTGTGAGACCGCGACGACCGCTCGTTGCAGTTTGTCGCTGCCACAGTACGATTCTCCGCAGCCCGGGCCAACAGCCAGTGGACGCGCTCGGCACTGTCGACCCGAACTGTCGTCACGTTCTTGACCCGTGTATGCCCATCAGAGTCTTGGTAGATTTCAAGCTTTGTCTGCTTGTCGCCAGTGCTCTGCTGAGAACTGCTGCCACCGCGCCCCGACGGGGCAAGCAGATCCTGCAGCGTTTCGTTATAGATCTCGACAAACTGGCCCTCAAGTACGTATTCCCACCCACGCTCAGCCAGCTTGCTAGTGTTCGCGTAGATCTGCTGGACAGCTCGTGGGATAATGCCTAGCGCGTCGTCTGACACATCGCCGATTGTGTCAGGGCCCTGCATTGTGTGTGTCTTGCCACTGCCGGTCTGACCATACGCAAATATGCACACAGGATAGCCGTCCAATGCCGACTGGATTAGCTGCGATACATCCTCAAAGACCGTATCCTGCGACGACTCTGGCGCATACACACGGTCGAATTTGAAAGGAGACGTCTTCGAGGTCACCTTGCCCAGCGCGTTCTCGGACGATTGTGTCAGTTCAATCTCGTTCTTATCCTCGCACTCTGGGAGCCTGATTGGTAGCCCTGCATTGTCGCTCTTCTCGCTGTCCAGCAGTGGCCGCACACGGCAGAATACGCGGATGTTACCCTTCAGCTCCTGAATTGTGTTGTGCAGCCTGCGACGCATAGTCTCTTCGACGCGCAGCTTGGCCTCTAGCTCAGCGACAAGGTTGTCCCGCGAGACAAGCTTCTCCTGAAGCTCGGCAATGTTGATATCGCGCGAGTTAACTGTATCCTCGAGCTGCTCCATCTTGGCTTTGAGTGAGCGGCACGTACTCTCAATTTCGAGCTGATCGCTCGCCTGCTTTGAGATTGTCGACTCCAGTCGCAGACATTCCTCTCGCTTGGCGCCCAGCTTGGCCTTCGTTGACTCGAGTGATTCCTGCAGCTCGTCAATGGTCTTTTTGAGTGCACGCTGCTCGTCCTGCATTTGCTCATCCTGGCGCTTGAACTTGCGCTTCAGTTCGTCAATCTCGTCCTCGTGACGACGTTTCAGATCGCCGAGTTCGCGCTGAGTATGATCGCGGGTCCCCTGCAGCGTCCGCACCTGCTTCTCGGCCTCCTCCAGTTTCGCAGCAATGATGTTCTTGTCAAACTCAAGCTGCGCAACCTGCGTTGTGTTTTGCTCAAGCTCAACACTCAGGAGTTTCTTTGTTTTGCGCGCTGTCCGGTTCTTCTTGATCATGTACCTCGAGAATGCCTCCAGGTCCTTGAGTCTCCCGTTAATGTCGTTCTCGGGACGCTCGTGTAGGGCCGGTGGCGGACCCAGGCTGACATCGTCGTCATCATCGTCGTCAGTGTCACTATCGCTGTCACCATTAGCACCGTCACCATTCTCCTCCTGCTCGCTCCCGCTGAAGACGCCGTTGGAGCCGATATTCATGTTCTTGGCTGCCGTCTTTGGCACTGCCATTGCGCTAGTACGCGGAGCTTCCATCTTTGACTTGAGGTATGCCGGCACTTCCAGGCGTCTGCGCTTAACGCTGTCCATGGTTGCAATGTTTCCCCTGGGCATAGTGCCACCTACTTTGCCCACATTGACTCGTCCACGCGTCGAGGATGTTCTGCTGGCAGCAATCCTGCTTGATGCCCCAGCTACGCCTGCGTTTCTGGGAACTGCACGTGTGCTGCCATGCGCTGTGGGTAGATGGTCAAGTAGCGAAGCAGACCCGGCTTGTTTTGGGGACACGACGAAGCCCTGCGACGATCGCCGACCGGCATGCACCATCTCAACGGCCGGAGGTTTGGCAATACGTGTAGCAGGAGCCTTGATCTGCCGCCCCTGAGCAGCATGCCGCATGTCCGAAGCCGAAGGGGGCCGGGCGGTCTGGCTACCGTTGGTATTCTCGGTAGCCTTACGTTTCGCGTTGGATGGTGCGACCTTGTTGGCGGTTGCACTAGTAAAGCCGCCAATCTTGGTGGGCGGCTTGATCATAGAGCCGGGTACCCGAAGTCCTGTTGTCTATAGAACAATAAAAAAGATATAAATCCGTAGTCACAATTAATGGTTGTGCTTGGCTCTCCCCAGATTGGCAATAGGTATCAATTGCTCTCATATAGCCAAGCTGACATCGTGACAGACCCCACCCTTGATTCAACTACGTCTCGACCGTACCATTAGCAACTCGCGAATATCTCTTTACAAATAATAGTATATAATACGATTGGTTTTCAAATTAAAGCAAGACATACACTGAGAATTAAAAAAACAAGTGCAAGAAAAAGATGAAAAAGCAACTTTTATCCTTAAACAACAAGCATCTGTTTTTGTTTAAGGTAAACAAGATCAGATTACTATCCAGATTAAATCACTACCCAGCAACATTGTCAAGCCTGTTGTCTGCTCTGTCACTATTAAATCCGTACTTTTTCTTCTCGTAGAATCTGTCAATGCGAGCCGTTCCGATATTTACAATCTTTGGACAGCCATCGCGGTCCTTCTCGAGATCCACGCACTCTTTGCAATAATATGCGTCGGATATGCCCTTGCCGTTGCATATGATGCACCGCCCTAGGAGCTGACCGTAGTTGCATTCATCGCATATGTGTACCAATTTCTCGGGGCGCACGAGCGAGTCACATATAACACATTTCCCATCACACTTTTCGCACAGCCGGCCTATCGCGATTCCTGGCAGCCGCCGGCAGAACATTAGGTCGTGGTGATGGCGCGCCATTGTCTACTGTATGTATATAGTTTCTGGCAAGTGTGTTTTGTGGTATAAACGCTATTAGTAGTCAATGAAACACCTAAACTATAATTTATTATCAATGTTAAAGGGCTAACTAAAATCTAGCTACACTTAAGGGTTATGCTCCCGTGATCTCAAATGCACCTTCAGTCTTCAGAATAATAGCTACTGGACTCTGGGCTTGCTGGAACGATATCGATATCATCAGGACCAGTGTTGTTCTGTGGAACATCCGTTGCTTTTTTGCCAATAACAATGCTGTCCTTTTTACTCTCGCGAATCCTGGAAAGAGCAAGCCGGTAATCCGCCGTTGCTTGATCTAGGGGAATGGTGTCGACGGTGCTATAGGCTGAGCTGAATGGCCCCGGAAACACGACTTCGCCACTTCCATCGACCTGCTCCTTCGATGGCAGCAGTGGATTCTTGTGCCTTCTTTGTTTGCCTAGTTGTGGCAAGGGCGGTTTTAGATACGCTGCACCTAGCTCCATGGTTTTAATTCAATAAAAAAAAGTCAAGCCTAGCTCAAGCGCTTCTACTCAGCCATATTAAGCTGTATTTTTTATATAATTAAAAGCGCATACGCATTCCTAGAATGCTTTTGGGACTGCTTTCTAAGCAATTTGCTCTTCTGTTCGCTGACGCTTGGCTGGGTTTCTTTCGTCCGATATTGCGCCTGTGCTATACCCAGCATTTCCAGACAAGTCCTGCGTATCGTTCTTGAACTGAAGTACCGTCTGCTCCACCGAAGCAAATAGCCCACCTTCGACCGCACGAGCGTTTTTAGCGCGCTGAACAAGCTCTGCATTGACGTACCACAGGGGACGCGTTGATGGTGCACGCTTTTCCTTGGTTGCATGTTCATGGATAAGACGCTCGATGTGCGCCTTCGAGACGTCTGGCAGCTTTGGCTTTAGCTCTTCAACAAGACGCAATACACCAAGAGACGATCCGTGAACGATGTTTACCAGGATAAACAGGTCCTGATCAGTGATGTCCCTGTTCTTGCGATTAAGTGAAGAGCTGGCAGCATCGGGTTTCAGGACGGCATCCTTCTGCTGGCTAGGCTGGATCGCTTCGGGATCAGTGCTAATACTGAGTGGTAGAGTCGCCCTGAGTGGCTTGACAACAAGTGATGCGAGCAGATTAGAGTTATCCTGCTCATCTGAACCAACCACGTCGCCCTCGTCCCAGATCAGTCCAATGGTCGCCGGAACCAGAGGCTGCACACGCTGTCGCCGACGCTGTCGCTGTAGTAGCCGATCTTCCTTGCGGATCTCTGCCAGATTGCGCTGCTGCTGCTCGAGCGGAACCTTGCGACGGGATCGCATAGGTCGAATCGACGAAACAACTTCTACCCCGTCATCAGATGCATTGGATTCGTCAACCTCCATATCGTTCGCACATACCTCCTCGCTAGGATCAATATCCTCGATAGCCTCGTCTTCTGACACAAATGTGGACTCGGTGTCGCTGTCGGAATCGCCATCCTGGTCGCTCACATTATCTGGACCAGTCGCTAGATCGCCAACAATAAACGCGCGCTCTTCGTCAAAATCTTCATCATCCTCGTCATCATCTTCGTCTTCATCAGCATCGTCGTCGTCGTCGTCATCATCGTCGCTGTTAAGCTCCTCGCCCTCGCCCTCATCAGCGCCCCACTCAGCCTCACTATCAACATCGTAGTCGATTACCGTGGTGTCCTGTGCAAACGGGCGCCGACCACTGACGTTTCGAAGCTGTCGGCTCCACGTACCCCAGTACGCCGGGCGCTGGCTTCCGTGGAAATGTATAAGCTTGATAGGAAGCTGCTCGAGTCGCCACTGCAGCATCTCAGCTTCGTCCATATCGTGTGTCCCTGTGGCAGGAGCAGAAAAAGAAGGACAGTTAGCCTCGATAGCCCCGCTATTAACAAACTCGTTTAGAAGCGAGCGCACGTCCGTACTGCCCCCGCTCTGCATAGAGTCCTCTAGCTGCAGCGAGGGTGATCCAAGGGTAGCGTCAATACGAGTCGGATCGAATGACGACGGCCGCTCGTACTTGTAGATGGTTGTGTTACGACGCAGATGAAACGCCATAAATGCTGACTCGTAATAGCTCTGATTCCTGGATGAATGTTGTGTATCCGAATCGCGCTTGGATTTATCAGGTCCCTTATCGCGGGTAAAGAAGTTTTGCAAACTGCGCTGACCCGGAAGCAGATGTTGACGGTCCTTGCCCGGCTTTTCTGAGCTGACATCTGCTGATTTGCCAGTCTGGCTGTGGTTCCCAGCACCTGTCGCTGATGCTGTAGCAGCCGGTGCTGAGGATGCTGGTGTAGATAGGGCACTGAGCTTGAGCTTCTTAAGAGTACCTGAAAGTATCTGTCCCTGGATCTCGATGTCTAGCGACCGAAACCACTGAACGCACTCTTCATGAGCTTCCTCTCGCGCCTTCCGCCGCTTTAGCACAATTTCGCGAACATCCCCAGGCAGCAACGAGATATCACGTACCTCCCACCGCTGGATCGAAAGGTTGTTTGGCACATCCTCGAGCGGCATCTGGCAGGATTTTTGAATATCGCTAAGCAGAACGCCGTAGTTTTTGTGATCCGCAATCTCCAAGATGGTTGCCTCGACTACACCAGGTGCCAGAATATCAGACTTGCTAGAGCTATCCTGGCCAAATACGACTGGACACAACTGCGACTCGATGGACTTTACAAGCGACCCGATGGTGACATCCCTTTCCTGCACCATCATGGCAACAAGCGGTCGGTGTTCGGTGGGTATGCTGGTAAGCGGAAGGCTCTCTGCTGATTCCTGCTTCATCTTTGCAATTAGTTGGTGGAATCCGAACACTGCGGCTATCACGGAGGGATGCCTCTCCAGGCCAAGCTTCTTTTCAGAATACACAATCTTGCCGTTTCTATAAGTTACAAGAGTCGATCGCGACGGCGTGTCTGGAGCTGCTTCAGCTTGCGGCTTGGATTTACTCTTTGTCGGAGTGCTTTCGACTATCATACAGTCGGAGGTGTCCTGAATTTGCGGGCTTGCAGGGTTCAGTGGTAAGGTTGCTTCGGTATCTACCATAGTGTTGTGTGTACAATTGTGCATTTCTCAATGCAAAGAATATAAGTAAACGACAGAACCAGCAAAGCGACTTGTCTATGTATAGGTATATTGTGGTTGATACTTACCCTTCTTTGGTGTAGAGCGACCAAAGAAGCTCATAATAGAGGCCGCCTTCTTCTTTTTAGGCATCGCCTGATTCTCGGCAGCGGTCATTGAAAATAAATATAAAGGTTGAATTTGGCTAACGATAAATACGATTTCTGAACAAAAGAGGAAAAACAAAGAACACTGAAACGCGTACATTTCAGCACCAAAACATTTAGGCGATTACTGTTGCTGCTGATCCCTTTGATCGCGCGTCACGTTGAGAGTAACGCGAAACCGCGTTCAATAATCACCGGATCTCCAACTATGATAATCAGCAGTAGGGCGTAAACTTGAACCATTCCATCTCTGCAGTAAAAGGTCCACGAGACCAGTCAACAGTACCCGCCCATCCACTTGTTTGCGATCCATCCCAGACACCCATGCGAGCGCGACTTGCCGACGAGGGGAAGGGTACTCCTTCAACTCGAGACAGAGTGCGAGTCAGCCAGTCATCAATGTACCACTTGACGCTGTCTTTAGTAAGTTCGATTGCGTAGTTGTGAAAACCAGCACCCATGTCCTGAGGGACATCTCCAGGCGTATGCACATACTGCGCATTAGGATCTACGCGCTGACCCTTGACAAAGTACATTGACTGCGCAGTCATAGTGTCTTTGCCTACCCATTCCCAGTCTATCTCGTCAGATGGTGCAGCACCCGCAAGAAGTATTGTTGATACAACACCACTTCCTGGAGATGCCCTGATACGCGCCTCTATTTTACCATACTGAAAATCCCACGGATAGACCATGGTTGTACCACATTCTTGTGTTAGACGCCAGACAACCGATGTCTTTGTCTGGTAGCTGTTCTGAGGGCACCATTCAACATTAAACTTGCTCAGTGCAGCAGGGTCCGAAAAGTTTATTGACGCGCTCTGGCATGTGTATTTAGTCTGAGCACCTGTGCCGTCAACTTGGCGCGCACCAAGGATGTGCGATGTGGCATTTGACAAAAGACCAAAACGACTTTGGGAATAATCGACTACGAGCCCCTTGACCGCACAGATAAAGACAAGCAATGATAGACCAAGACTACTAGAAACAAGACTCATATTTTAAAAAGTGCAATTGAACTGAGAAGAAGATGCTAAAGCAATGTTTTAAACTATACTTTGACAAACAATCCATGGAACCACCAAGTGTTTATATAGCGACGCATCTATCGTGTCTGCAGTAACATACATTTTGACCCACCTAATCAAGCAAATACAACACAACAGGTTTTCATTAGCAAAAAAATAAAAATAGGCACGGAATGAAACAGGGGACAGAGCTTCAAGTACTCTCTGTGTCAATCCGCTCATTGTCAATGCACTACACAATTTAGAGTGGAACATCTGCACTGTACCGGCTGCCGATCATGCTGCACTACACCCATCTGGGGATGCAGGCAACGCCGCAGACACATTGTATACAGCCTGTTTGACAGGTCAGGTCATCAAAATTAAATGCCTTCTGACAATCAAATGGCGTATTGGGTCGTGATTCAGAAGAAGAAAAGATAATGCCTGAGCGTCACCAGGCTTCTATTAAATGCGAGTGTTTAAACAATGCACGGGGCGTGAGCCATTCTGCGGCAAAACACCCTATCTTGAGAATAAGTCAATTATATCTCCTTCCATAGGAACAAATCATTTAAAGATAATCGTGTGAACAAGAGTTACAGACAATTGTTAAAGAACCGGTGGGAAATAACAAGAGTTCCTGACAGTGACGCAGAGCAAGCGGTATATACCTGAGCTTTGATCTGGATCCGTCGGGAAACCCGACGTCGTGCCAGCCATACCCGATCAAGGACAGCAACCGGCTGATCGAGGAGTTTATGCTGCTGGCAAACATGAGCGTG
>JANBOJ010000209.1:0-29351 GCA_027574685.1 Coemansia erecta
ATGCTTGTAAATACTGCAATATGTCTGCTTCTGTAGGCCTGTTGTGATATTTCTGCGATGGTCGTCTGGAATGCTCGCAGGAGCACTCGCTGGCCTTGGCAATCCAGCGAGTGCTCCACTTGTAGATTGTCTCTTGTCCTTGTATTTCTTGTTGTTCATTGAATTCCTGTGATGATGACGCCAGTCCACGAAGATTGCCAGACATGTCTGTGTACTGTTGGTGGTACTCTTGCAGTACCAGTGATCTTGCACAGCATGCCGAGACCATATTGGAATTCTGTTATAGCCGAGGCAGTTTCATGAGTGACTGTCCATGACGTTTTCAGTTTGTTAAGCCTCCAGCCCTGCTCGTGGGTTATATTTGCGCCATATATGGTTGGATATACACGCCTAGCAGACGCTCAGAAAAACCAGGATGTTACTTGTGGGCATATTCCGGTATGCTACCCTGTTTCTAGTACCTCATGGCTCTCCTGAATGTTTGCAATGTCATAATTTATCTGCTCAAGTGAGCTGGTGTGATATTGCATTCGATGGTCGTCTGGAATGCTCGTAGGGGTATTTGCTGACCGTGACTGGCGGCAAGTACTCTACTGGGGGATCGTTCAAAATTACTAGCTGGCATTGGTGATATCTGTCGAAGACTTGTGCGCAAATAGGGTGACTATGGGTGTTTCGAATGTTGCTTAAATCTGAACATTAGAATGACTGCCGCGAGGCAGCTTAACGTTGGTGATGTTTTCAATAGTTTTTGTGTTTTAGTTCTATGTGGTTTTAATGGTCGCATACGTCTGCGATACCTTTTTTTCCACAAAATAAATTTATTCAGAAAAAACCCCCTATAAATATGCCAACCAAATGTACTGAATGCTACATGCTAATAGAATAACGTTAGGAAAACCTTACGTTTATGATAGGACGAGGTAAAAACAAATGCCTTTTTAAAACTAGTAAACGAGGGCCAAAACCCCGAACTCTTTTATAGCCAAACAGATATATTGCCGAGCAAGCTGCACTTTCGATCCAGCTGCATTTCATTAAGTTCTGTCAAGATTATAGGCATATAGTAAATATTTTACTTACCGAGTTAAATAAGAAGGAAGTGATACTGTCCTAAGTTAGCGCCTGGATTTGCCTTTCTGCTGTGACTCCTTGAAACCGCCTTGGAAAAGTTGGTAGTTGCTTATAATCTGTAGAGTGACAATATAAGCATATTTTAAGTAGCGGTTTATGGATCAGTGGTCTACCGCCTCAGATGATGGCCTGAAGATGCACATAATATGTGAATAGCTGTAACCCTCCAAGGATCACAGTCCACGACTTGGGGATGACTAGATGCTCAATAAGACGTCAATATATAATAATTCATCTGCGCTGATTTGAATTTAATAATTTTGAGCGCGTTGGTCCTAGAGTGGCATTCAATGAACCAATATTTTTTTGTAAAGAGGTCAGATCTAGTTTGAGAACAGTCTGGTGCACAGCTGGTATTTTCTAACGGGTAGCGAGGATGCAACAAATGCGTCGCTACTGCTTAAAAGTGATGTTTATTCTGTAACAAAACATTAAACATCAATAAACACTCATCCTTGACCGTTATCCTGCGCAGGTGTTACCCGCTGCCAATTTCACAAACAATTTTCTTTAGCCTTCTCCTCGATAAAACGACGTCGGAGTACTCGAGGTTGCAAATATCCGTAGAATCAATAGCGTGACCGCAGTTGCTAAATGGCCGGGTGATGATTGAGGGGGCGGTTCTTTGAATTTTCCGGTGTGCCGTCAGCAGCACGTCAGCTGTCACAGAATTTTTTTTTAATTTTCTACGGCGGGTCATTCCTCAAATGGGATTTGCCGTTTAAATGCGATGCGCATCCAGCGTAACGCCTGGTCTACCTCGTTTCTCTCTCTCTTCCTTTTGTTCTTCAAAATTAATAAAATACCTGCACATTTTTTGGTACCCTGCTCTCCCCTCTATTTCTCTATTCTTTTCTTTTTCTTCTTGAAAATACCGCCCACGTCGTTATCGCAAGTACGCTTCGTTCACACGTTATACTGTGCAACGCAAGGTGCAGGACAGCATGTCTGACAACAGAACCGCAGCAGACACAAACGCCAACAGTAGGCGGTCGCGCGAATTCGGACTGGCGACCGAGTCTGGTAACGGACGGCAATATGCCTCAATCAACACGGTTCCGTCGCTGCAGGAGCACGCGACAGCCAGCGGGTCTGGAGTGATCTCCGCGGCAACGCAGCCGATTGCCTCGCTCGCAGCACCCATCATCCGACGGGCATCGCTCGACGGACCAGGTGCATCCATGCCCCTGACAGCCGGCAGCTCCGGAGTCAGCGCTGGTGAGCAGCCGTCGCGTGTGTCAGAGTCTGATTCTGGCACTGCGGACGCCAGCTTGCCGTTTACGTATTCGGGCGTGTTCTCCAAGGATGCGTGGCGGGATTCTCGGGGATATGCTCAGCAGCAGCTGAGGCACGGCGCGGCGGGATATCAGGCTGGCGGCGGCAGGCTGGGCGCGGCGAGATCTGCGCTGGCTCACAGCCACATGCCTGGGTCATTGTGCGCAGGCGACTCGTCATCTGACTCGGAGGAGAGCGACAGCCTCGATGAGGATGATGACGAGAGCGACGACGAGTCGTACGAGGGCCTTGCAGTCGACGACATCAACGAGACGTACGACCAGAGTCTCCCTGAATATGGTAAGTGCTTCATCGTCTGCTTCTACCCTTCTTCCCCACAGGACACAACGGTGCTGTCCATTTATGTGCCTGTCTGCATGTTTGGGCAACATCCACTAACACGCATGCTCCTCGAGCGCTTTTTTCCCATTCTCTCTTCTATCTGTAGTTCCGAACCTCGATCCCTTTTCGCAGAGCATCTATCTCGAGGAGGAGGGCATATCGGTAAGCTGCTTTGCATAGCCCAGTTCTTGTGTATATATTTTGTCTGATTGTGTGCTAAGCCTTGCAACATTAAATTGTCTAGACCCACAGCCTTTATAGATGTTTATGTGAGGCGGCGTAGCATTATACAATAGCCTGCACCTAATGCCTGCTTGACGTGCCTGTATGTCTAAAAAAGAAAGAAAAACGTTTATTTGCTTTGCGTTATGACTAAAAAACGACTGCATCTGAGATGTAGATTAACGTGCGAGGCATTTCGTACAGCGCGCTTGGGCTGTGGGTGTACGGCCTGGTCGGCATTCTGTCCTTTGGGGTAAGCACACTCCTATGCCGGTGGATGCCGCGGTGGAAGATCCGGTGGACTATGCGGCCAGCTCATCTGGGTTTGGCCGAGTTTGTCGTCGTCGAGGACGAGTTTGGCGGCGTGTCGATTGAGACAATCGAGCGACGGTTCTACGGCGGCACACTCGAGTCGATATTCGGGTCCCTGACACGAAAGGGACCCTTACAGGAGCACAACGATGACATTGTCAGCAACCTGTCCATGTTCCCACACCGCTACTACCGATTTGTCTACCACCCGTATCTCGAAAAATTCCTGCCCAGCGCCTGCTGGATGGACTCCAGGTGGACGCGGACGCCGGCGGGCATGCGCTCGGGGCTGTCGCACGACGTGCGCAGCCTGCGGAGCACAATCTTTGGTCACAACAGCATTGATATCGAGGAGAAGTCGATCGGGCGTTTGCTTGTCGACGAGGTGCTCAATCCGTTCTACATGTTCCAGGTGGGCAGCGTTATCCTGTGGTGCTTTGACGACTACTACTACTACGCGGCGTGCATCCTGCTGATCTCGGTGTCGGGAATCGTCGAGACGCTGCTCGAGACGCGGCGCAACACGCGCAAGATCAAGGAGATGGCACAGTTTTCGTGTCCGGTGCGCATCCTTCGCGACGGCACGTGGCAGGACGGCGCAGCTGAAGAGCTGCTTCCCGGGGACGTGTTTGAGGTTGTTGGGTCGATGCACGTCCTGCCATGTGATGCAGTGCTGCTCGAGGGCGACTGCATTGTTAACGAGAGCATGCTTACCGGCGAGAGCGTGCCCGTGGCCAAGGTGCCTGTGATCCCCGCAGTGTTTGGCAAGATGCGGCTGGCCAGCTCGACGTTCGGCTCAGATATTGCCAAGCACGTGCTGTTCTCGGGAACGCGGCTTGTGCGGGTCAAGAAGAACAGCCTTGGGTTTGGCGGCACGCGGTGGCTGGAGCTTGAGAAGCAGAAGCAGCAGGGCCAGCAGAGGCCGGCAATGGGCATGCCCGCGCGTGCGACGGCCATGGTGCTGCGCACGGGGTTCAACACAACCAAGGGCGCGCTTATCCGGTCTATCCTGTTCCCGCGGCCAAACAAGTTCAAGTTCTACGAGGACTCGTTCCGGTTCATCGGCGTGCTTGCGGTGATTGCGGCGCTGGGGTTCCTTGCCAGTATCGGCAACTTCCTGCGGCTGGGCCTGGACGCGCACATAATCGTGGTCCGCGCGCTGGATCTGATCACGGTGGTTGTGCCGCCTGCACTGCCGGCCACAATGTCGATAGGCGTGAGCTTTGCGCTGTCGCGGCTGCGCAAGCGGCAGATCTACTGCATCAGCCCGACGCGGATCAACGTGTGCGGCAAGATCAACGTCATGTGCTTCGACAAGACGGGCACGCTGACCGAGGAGGGCCTGGACGTGCTGGGCGTGCGGCCGACGGACTCGGAGTCGACCAGGTTCGGCGGGATGCACGAGGACCTGCGGCAGCTGCCCGTGGGGCCTGCGGTGGCGCCGAGCGCGCCGAGCTCGGCGTTCAGCAGCGTCGGCAGCGTGTTTGGCGGCGGCGTGCACTCGGGGTTCGGCGGCGGGCTGGCGTCGCTGGACCGCAGCTCGTCGATGACGTCGACGCCGCGCAGGCTGGCGGACCCGTCGAAGCTGAGCCTGGTGCACGCGCTGGCCACCTGCCACGCGGTCAAGCTCGTCGACGGCCAGCTCGTCGGCGACCCGCTGGACGTCAAGATGTTCGAGGCCACCGGCTGGGTGCTCGAGGAGCAGGAGGGCGACGACTCGCCGGGCGTGGCGCCCGCCAATGCGGCAGCCACGGCGAGGATGGCGGCCATGCCGGTGCCGGCGGTCGTGCGGCCGCCGAGCTCCGAGCGCTTTACGCTGGACGGCGCCGGCGGGATCAACGTGTACGAGCTCGGCATCATCCGCACGTTCGACTTCTCGGCGGCGCTGCGGCGGCAGAGCGTGGTGGCCAAGCGGCTGGGCGCGCGCTACAACGAGGTGTACGTCAAGGGCGCGCCCGAGGCGATCCGCGAGCTGTGCTACTCGGACACGGTGCCACGTGACTTCGACAGCGTGCTGCTTGAGTACACCAACCACGGGTACCGCGTGATTGCGCTGGCGGGCAAGCCGCTGAAGATGTCGTGGCCCAAGCTGCAGCGCATGCGGCGCGACGCCGTCGAGGCTGACCTGTTCTTCCTGGGCTTCCTTGTGTTCGAGAACAAGCTGAAGCCGACGACGGCGCCGGTGATCCAGGAGCTACGGGCGGCGCACATCCGCCAGATCATGTGCACCGGAGACAACGTGCTGACGGCAATCAGCGTCGGCCGCGAGTGCACGATGGTGCCCGAGGACATGCGCGTGTACGTGCCGCGCCTGATCCGCCGCAAGGAGACGGCGCCGCAGCCCGGCTCTGGCGGCGGCGGCGGCGGCGGCGACGGCTCGGCCCCGGTCTCGGAGGCCGCGAGCAGCAGCAGCGGCGGCGGCGGCTCGGACGTGCGCGCGATGGTCGTGTGGGAGGACGCCGACGACGAGATGCGCGTGCTGGACCCATACACGCTCGAGCCGCGGCTGGCGACGGCGGCGGTGCGCGAGCGCGTGGTGACGTCAGACACGGCGGCGACGGCGGCGGAGATGCAGCGGCAGCAGCAGCAGTACCTGGGCTGGCTGCACGGCTACACGGCGGCGGACATGGAGCTGGTGGCGTCGGGCAACTACTGCGTGGCGGTGACGGGCGAGGTGTTCCGGTACGTGATGGACAGCGCGGACGCGCTGACGGTGGGGCGCATGCTGATGCGCGGGGCGGTGTACGCGCGCATGTCGCCGGACGAGAAGGCCGAGCTGGTCGAGCGGCTGCAGGCCATCGGCTACTGCGCCGGCTTCTGCGGCGACGGGGCCAACGACTGCGGCGCGCTGCGGGCGGCCGACGTGGGCCTGTCGCTGAGCGAGGCGGAGGCCAGCGTGGCGGCGCCGTTCACGTCGCACTCGACGGACATCCAGTGCGTGCTCGAGGTGATCCGCGAGGGCCGGGCGGCGCTGGTGACCAGCTTCAGCTGCTTCAAGTACATGGCGCTGTACAGCATCATCCAGTTTGCCTCGGTCAGCATGCTGTACCGCTTCGGCGGCGGGCTGGGCGACTTCCAGTTCCTGTACATCGACCTGTTCATCATCGTGCCGCTGGCCGTGTTCATGGGCCGCACGCCGGCCTTCGGCCGCATTGCGCCCAAGCGCCCGACCGCCAACCTGATGAGCAAGAAGGTGCTGACGTCGCTGTTCGGCCAGATCGTGATCAATGCCGCGGTGCAGGCTGCGGTGTTCCGCTTGGTCAGGCGGTCGGCGGGCTACGTGCCGCCGGAGCGCGAGGACCCGGGCGACACGGACTCGCTCCTGATCCGCAGCTTCGAGAACACCGCCCTGTTCCTTGCCTCCTCGTTCCAGTACGTGCTGGTGGCCGTGGTGTTCAGCATCGGCCCGCCGTACCGCCAGTCGAACCTGCGCAACCCCGGGCTGGTGCTCACCTGCCTCGCGCTCCTGCTCTTCACCACCTGGCTCGTCGTGCAGCCGACCGCGTGGATGTCGCACGTGTTCGAGCTCGTCAGCCTGGACGCCTCGTTCCGCCGCACGCTGCTGGCCTTCGCCCTGGCCAATCTGGCGCTCAGCTCGGCCGGCGAGCACTGGGTGTTCCCGTGGCTGGCCCCGTGGGTGGCCAAGCTCGGCAGGATCCTGCGCTTCCTGTTCCGCAGGCACGTGGCCCGCAGGCTTGCCGGCCGCCGGCGGTATGCCAGGGTGCCCGACGAGGACTCGGCGCCCGGCGATGACGCCACGGGCAAGTACCGCTACGACGAGCGGCATGGCGGTAATGGCGGTGGTAATAATAATGCGGCGAGCAGGGGCGGCAGCTCGAGCGCCACGGTGGCGATGGACGAGGGCGCGGGGTGGGGCCGCCTGGCGGACGAGGAGCAGGGCTGCGCGTGTGCGGACGCCAGGCCGCTGACGTGGGCCGAGGTTGCGCAGAAGAGCGAGTCCAAGCCGTTCAAGCGCATCCTGCGCGAAATGGGCATTCCGGCGTGGTACTAGTCGTGTTTATTGCTATTCAGCGAAACAAATAGAGACTATTGTCTTTGTCACTACGGAATCAGGGGGAATTAGATCAGGCCCTGGCGCTTGAGATCCAGGTACGTCTTCTTGTTGAACACGTTGCCCTCGCCGTCCTCGTACTCCTCAACGGCATCCGCGCCGGCATTCTCCCGCCTGCCCTCCGCCTGCACGCGCCTCCACAGCCCCATGGCCTCCTCGATCACCGCGATGCCGTGGAACTGCCTTGTGTTGGGAATCCCTAGCCTGCGCATATTCGTAGCATGCCGCGTCTCCAAAAAGTGCTTCTCATACGCCTTGCGCCCACGGTACACCGTGTTACCACAGATCTCACAAGTGAACTTGATCCCTAGCCCGTGCAGCTTGTACAGCCAGAAGGGGATCGGCTTGCCGTCCCAGCCCAGCGGCAGGTTCAGCGGGTTGTACGCCTGCTCTTCTGACGAACCATCGTTGTCGCTGGAATACTCCCCCTCGTTGTCCTGGTCCAGGGCCTCGAGCTCGCGCCGCCGCTCCGAGTCCGTTAGAGCCTGACGGCGCTCAATGTCTGCCCGTGTGTCGCGGATGCTGGTGCCCAGGATTTGTGCGTATGTGCGCACTGCGGTTTCCGCCCACGCGATGTCGCGGTCGCTGGCCGAATTCGGCTGCTGCTTCGGCTGCTGCTTCGGCTGCTCGCCGGTGTTTCCGGCACCCGTCTGTCCTGCGGCTCGCTCGACCGCCTTCTGGTGCTTGCGGCTCCTCATGTGCGCCGCGTACGTCGTCTGCTTCTCGAACGTCCGATTGCACGTCGCGCAGACCAGCCCACCGCCCTCCTCTTCCCCCTCTCCCTCTCGCTCACCCTTTCCTTCCTCTGCCGCAGCTTCCCAACCGGGCACTTCCTGGCGCGCCCACAGCTCATCGAACTGCCGGCGGGCCTCGTCTAGGGCGCCCGGTAGGTCGAACAAGGGCCTGGAGCGGGCAAAGAACCCGCGGAAATACTCATCCAGACTGGTGAGATACTCTGTGTACGCCGGAAGCCTCTTCAGACATCCCGAGTAGTTGCTCTGTGGGCTGCCGAGCTGTGCCAGGTACTCGAGGTACGTCAGCCGAGGGGCGTCCTTCAGGTTGAGGAATAGCTCGTGCTGGGCGTTCAGGTCCACGTGGCGGCCCAGTCGCTCGTCGCCGGAGAACATGGTGTCGAGCTTTTCCCGATCACCCTCGCCTACAAACGTCTCGACGACTTCCGGCGGGCCATGCCCGGCTCCCGCATCCAGAGAAGCCATATCGTCGCTCTCTGTTAGCACCTGTTGATGCTGCTGTCTTGCCGCCCTGCTTTTCCGCTCCCGCTCAATGTGCTCCGGGTTCGCCGCGTACTTGGCGTACTCGAGCTCGGGCGGGTGCACCAGGGCGCCGGGGTTGCGGCGGTGGTAGCTTTGGATCTCGCCCAGCCGGGCTGCAAACTCTTCCAGCTGGTGCGCTGCCATGTGCTCCATCTCCTGGTGGCGCCGGCCGGATGAGTCCTTTTCTAGTTCGAGCACCAGGTGGCTGCGGGATTGGATCTGAGCGAGCAGCTCGTTAATTTTGTGCTCGCGGATCAAGCGGTAGCGGTGCTGGGTCAGGTCCTGCTGCATCATGTCGACTATCGCCAGTTCGGTCCGCTCAATGTCCTCGAGTGCCTGGCGCTGCTGCTCGATAATACTGTTCTCCATATTCTTTTAAGTATAAAAATAAGCTAAATAATCTATCTTCAAGGTTTCGAGTTGATGATGTACTTTTTTATTAATGCCTTCTGTGATCACAGTAAGAAGTTGTGGGTAAATTTTCCATAACGTGTGATTTCCGGATCAAGTGGGATTAAGGCAACACGTGCTAGGAAAGAAAGAGGTGTCGTTAGACCCTAGAAAGCGCAATTGTTTTTATGTTTTCTCTTTATTTTTCGCTCCAGATTTCTCATTAGTTTTACCATTAGTTGTTTATTAACTTTTTACTCATATACAGTTATTACAAACTTGTGATGATCAGATTGAGGAAGATAAAGAGGACCTGCAGTATGGTAAATTAGGTGATTATTACAATTTAGTTGCTATATCATTTTATTTTAAGTATAGAGTTCACACAAATTTCATTGAATGGACTTCCATTTACACTTGACTTCGACAATATTGTAACCTTTAGAAATAATAATAATACACTTACTCAGGCATGTGTTACAAGTTTTTATTAATTCAAAGCATTTTGCCAATGGAGCCAACTTAGCACTCCTATTTTGCAATCATTTTTGATATACGTTTTAATGTGTACTTTGCTACTTTCAGCTGAACACTCGAAAATGCTATAGAATACTAGTCAATTCGTGTGCAAATACATTAAAAGCGTAAGACATGAATAATGTAGCATCAAGTGAAGGGAGGGCCAAAAGCAGTGAGATATTTATATCATCATATCAGAGAAATTATGAAACATCTAACCACTATTTAACAAACTTCTCCCAGAATTGTTCCACAAAAAATTAAAATATAATATTATCTAACAGCTGCACATACAGTGGCTCTCAAAACTGTCCCAATGTTTTTTACATTTGACTTCTCAAGCATGTATCTTTTCAAATATTATAGCTACAGAAGACTTACTATTATTTTCTTGTAGCCCCGCTTAGGATCTATTAGATTACAAAGTTTTATGATTGCTTGTCAAATATCAAAGAATTGAGAGATTGTTAAGGCGCAAAAAAACATTGGGACAGTTATGAGAGCAGTTCAAAATATTTCAAGTTTAAATTCATTTTCTTCTTGTATTCCATAGTAAACGTCTATTGAACTTTAGTTTTTAGTATACTATTTTTTGCTGACTATTTACTATTGAATAATACTAGTATTATGATATTTCATTTAGAGTCGACATAGTAGGGAAAGATATAAAATTAAATATTATTGCAGATCATGATGATAGCAATAGTTATTGAACCCCATCTAAGTTTCTAAATCTAAACATACCCACAAGATAGCGTGCTGTCTAGGGTCCTATTTTTATCTATAGCACACCAATTGAAGAAGTCTGTGGTTGTAAACTAAACAAGTTCATTATTACTATCTGAACAAAATAACATTTGCAGCAACAGTAACAACAGTGAATGTTTCTAAATCGGTAAAAAGTAATGCTAATCTGTTTGTCCATGCAGTGGGGTAACTAATTGCTTAATATGCAATTGTGATAGGTGGTATGGACATATCAAGATTGCTAATTCAATTGACAAAATAAGTGAAAATTAGATTGCCCCCAATAGTGTCTATTACAGCTGGTTCATAATTGGAGGTCATACCAAATCATCTGGCCAGTTGACACGCCTTCAGCCATTTAGAGGTTAGGGGCTTTTATATTTACAGCATGGCGCCAACTGGTATATTCTGAGTGTACAGGAGGGGACCTGCTTGACTGCCCAGGGGGACCCAGTTTTATAGACCAAATAAATATGCAAAAAATATATTATATTATTGGTATTAAATGGGATAATAAAAACAAAATAAATATATTATATCTGAAGCAATGTGCCAAGATTATTTAAATAAGTAATAATTAGGCAAATGCTCACAGATTATGAGGTATTAGATGACCCCCATTGTGCAAAGAAAGGTGTATATGTAATCAATAGTACAAACAATGTAATTAGATTTGCTTGACACAGTTATGCTAAGGCTTTAGATCTTGTATTTGTCCAGCCGTTTGATAAAAATTATACAGTTAGGCATGGAGAATGAACCAGCAAACTTTAAAGTTGACTCACGCCACTGATATCATGTTATTTCTTATAATTTTTAATGATTACCACCAGCACTGTGATATCAACATTTTCAGTAAATGTGGAAGTTATTGGTTAAAAACTCCAATAGCTGCATAAGCCAGATGACTGTTTGACAGGAAAAATATCATAAATAATATTTTATATCTTATTAGAATATAGCCAGCAAGCAGTATTTTGGAAGTTCAATGTAACCAATAAAGTAAGCAAACTAAATTTAACAAGACAATAGACAGACACTTTTTATAGGCTACCTGTATATACTAAAATAGTTGTCATTATGAAAAATAAATAAAATATTGAACTTGATTGCCAATAATGGCAATGGGGGTCATCTAATACCTCGTAATCTGCGAGCATTTGCCTAGTTGCTACTTATTCAAATAATCTTGGCACATTGCTACAGATATAATATATTTATTTTGTTTTTATTATCCCATTTACTACCAATAATATAATATATTCTTTGTATATTTATTTGGCCTATGAAACTGGGTCCCCCTGCAGTCAAGTAGTCGTACTTAGACCAAGAGGGTGGAGTAGAGCTATACTCAAGAAATACAGTTAGACCTAGAGAAGAGCTACACAAACGGAATTATTCAAGTATAGAAGAGGGCTGAGGAAACACAAGAAGGCAATCTCCAAGCAGGTCCTCTCCTGCACACTCAGAATATACCAGTTAGCATCATGGTGTAAATATAAAAGCCCCTAATCTCTAAATGGCTGAAAGTGTGTCAACTGGCTAGATGATTTGGTATGACCTCCTTTGTGTTAACTGTCTCGTTGAAATAGGGAATCCATTCTTGCTTTATTGTTTGTTGCTTTTTGCTTAACATTAAAAAACAAAAAATTCCCAAAAAAGCCAGGACCACAACCCAATTTTGGAGCATTAACAAAAAATAGCAGAGATCTTATATTATACTATTACTAAATACCTCGAGCGGAGGTAAGATTTCTATTCATATGTAAATAAATATGATGCTATTTATTTCTCCAGGTGCACTATCATGCAGCCATCCATGCTTGATTGTGCTCTGATCCGATTAGCGTGACATCATAATTAATTTTTTTGTAAAACCCCTTGATTTAGATTTTGAATAAACATATTTAAGTCATTTGATCAATTTGGTGTATCCTTTTGTAGTAAAACTAGTACTGATGAGTAGGTGGCATCTTACTTTTTTGCTTCTTTTACAAAGTAGATACATTTTTCTAATTGACCTTTTAATACAAAGAAAATTTAATCTTTTTGTTTACTTTGTACAATAAATAATCCTAATTTCTTTGAACATCAATTTAAAAAGAACAACACATGATACCAAGACAAACTAATGCGTGACATGCATCTTTGCATAATGCATTTTACCTGGTGTGTATTATTATTGTCCAAAAATCAAAAGATATAAAAGGCTAGCCATGTGGTAGCCCATTTTTTAAACATGCTTATTTGTTTTATTTGTTTTACTATTTTTTCTTATCTCCAATTATTCGTTTTTTGCTACATTTATATATTTTTAAGTTGCATTATCTGATATGTCCTACACAGCATTTTCAACAAACAATGAAATGCTTGATTTTCTTCATACTATTAAGAATTATTACAAGTTAATATGTCTTAAAAAAATAAATGCCACGCTAGATGACCTATGGGATATTATGGAAAAGCGCAACTTTATAAATGAACTATATTCAAACA
Organism: Coemansia erecta; assembly: GCA_027574685.1. Taxonomy (NCBI): domain Eukaryota; kingdom Fungi; phylum Kickxellomycota; class Kickxellomycetes; order Kickxellales; family Kickxellaceae; genus Coemansia; species Coemansia erecta. The sequence continues at coordinate 12,784 of JANBOJ010000209.1, forward strand.
GTAGTCTATCCAAACTGATAGTCAGCGAAGATTGGAAAAACAAAGACAACTCAGATGGTAATCCACTTTATTCCCAATTTTTTGCTAATATGTGGTATCACAGATATGATGAGAAATATGGCATAGGTATTTTAATAAAACTTGAGTATGGTGTTGAAAGTATTGTAAAAGCAACAGTAAAAGTTGGAATATCATATAATGAAATAATATTTCAGTTGAAATATTACGGAATAGATAATATCAATATTTTTTGGTCATTATTGGTATCAGACAATAACCATGATGCAATAATTCAGTTAGCTTGCAATCTTAAGGTCGATTGCAATGATATAGTTATAGCACTTAGGTCCACTAATGCAAATCTAAAGTATATTACAACTTTACTAGTAAAGGGTGGATATCACATCGAAACTATTGCGGACTCATTATTAAAGACAAGCAAAGATAACAGCAGTAGATATGATTGCATAAAATGTTGCATAAGATATTTAACAAGCAGTGAAGACTATCATTTCGAAAATTATGAAATTTTATTAGCTACTATAATACTTGCATACAAAGACAATAATCTTAATATGGATGAATTAAAATATATATTTTACAATTGCCAAGTAAATGCTGATCTAATAACAAGTACTTTTAAACTTTGTGGGTGTTAGCAATATGTAGGTCGAAATCATTGATGGTGCATAATCCCTAATGCACTGATGTTATTCTAGTCTATACTATCAGACATTGCCAGGGTTTAAAGCAGTTTGTTAGTAGTCAGATTTTGAACTGATTCTTTTAATTTTTGTTTTGTAACAGTGAATATGTTGAAAAATATTCTAAGACTTGTCAGATTACAGGGTGGAAGATTATTCCTTTCATTCACAAGTTGAATATGGCTGAAAATGCCCTAATCGGATGTTTATCTGAGACCATGCTCATGAATATGCATAGACATCTACAAAGGACCATGCTGGCCATGGTCCATTGTTCAGTAATCTTTTGCTATTTATGGACAACCAATACTTACATAGCATATATCTTTGTCTTTTTTAATTTTTTTTATTAAAGTAACTCCAAGTTTACCTAAAAGGCAGCCCTTACTAAATAACCTACAAGCCATTGTACCAGCCTACTTTGGGTACCAATAGCTATGATGCTGTGTGACCTAATGAATATACAGTGCCTCCATTTAATGTCCCAATGTTTTTTACATTTGACTTTGCAAATATGTGACTTTTGATACACTTAAGCTAACAACCTTTATTTATTATTTTTGAATAGCCCAGCATTGGTTCTCTTAGAAAAATTAGGTTTTGTATATGTGTTGTGATATATGAAGAAATAGGAGAAGTTTAAAAAGTTACTAAGCATTGGGACAATTGTTGGACCAGTTTAGAAAATGAAATTTTAAAATTATAAAACTAGATAATAACAAATCAAGTAACCCCAGTTAGCAATACTCTTTTGCATACAATCCTGCACAGTGTCAATTATTATTTGACACTCAGACTTGGTGATACTCTCCTATGCTTTGTCGATTTGCTTCCAGTGTTCAATTGTCCTCTTTTATAATTGCTTTAAGTTGTAGTAGGGAAGTCTCTTAAGCAAATCCCATGTGCTTTAAATGTTATTTATGTTAGAAAACAGTGCAGTATAATTTATGACTATGAAAAACCATACTTTAAGCCATTCCTGGATAGGCTCAGGCTTGTGTCTGGGGTCATTATGATGCCAAATGATTGTATCCTCAACACTGAGATTACAATACTAAATATTTGCAAACATATTTTCTTCAAAAATAGTCTTGTTACGATGCTGGTCCTGAATATGGTTGATTTTGACAATATAACTTACTCCTTTAAATGTGAGGTTGCTCCAAAGTTTGATGCTTATATCTCCATGCTTCACTGTCTGATCAACATAACCTGCCTGATCATCCAGAGTGTCTCTAACCTGAACTATATTGAAACCATCTAAACCAAATTGGCTTGATGTAGTTATATTTAAGCATTTTATATTTAAGCATTCCACCTGTATCTTGTAATTGTTGCCCCAGTCATTATAGGCAATAGCCCAGTCAGAGTATTTCTTTATATTTTTCACTAAAATTGAAATCTCCTTAGGCTTAAAAGTCGCTTTATTTCCCTTTTCAATAAGACAGTTCACAATCTGCTAGCCTATACAGACAGGTTGATATACTTCTTCTGGGCATTGGGTATGTCTATGACTGTTTAATTTCAATGAACTGTAATCTGTCTCAATAAGTGCAACCTGTCTCTCTAAAATAACTGCAGAAGGGTGTTTCCTTTTGTCATGAGATAACCTTTACATAAATTGTGAGCAATGCATTGTACTGTGGATTTACTTACATCAAAGGATTAGGCATTTTTTGGATAGCCATCGCTATTATTGAGTTATCCAAAGATGTTAATCTCTGGATCTTCCCAATGGCCTTCATAATGAGTAGATTAATCCAGGCATATGCTCTGATAATACAGAAAGGCTGGTTTATTAGAGTAAACTACATATTATATTGCGATAAATATTATTTAGCTTAAAATGAAGAAAATAATGTTTTTTGAAAATTGGTCCAACAATTGTCCCAATGTGAAAGCAATTTTCAAACTTCTACTATTTCTTTGCATATTGACTAACAAATATAAAACTTAATTTTCTAAGAGAACTGTTGTTGGGCTATGCAAAAATAATAATTAGAGGTTGTTAGCTTAAGTGTATCAAAAGCCACATGTTTGCAAAGTCAAATGTAAAAAAACATTGGGACATTAAATGGAGGCACTGTATTTAACTTATTCCACCACTTACAATCACATAAAAGCTCCTAAATCTGCAATTCTCCTTAATTCTTTCATGATCAGCAGATCTGACACATGCATGGACAACTGAGTTACTACACTCTAGCAGAAATACTGCTATCTGTGGTCACCGGTGACAACATAGGCTGTCTCATTATTAGACACATGCTTGTTCTTGGTAATTCCTCATAGAATAGAGTAATTCACAAACAATTCCTTTTGTAGTAGAGATATGTGATTGTATCCCAGTCCTTATACTCATATATCTGTTAGTTAAAAGATAGTCCAATGAAGGATCTTAACTGCTTTTGGTTAACCCAACTTTCGCTGCTGCATGTCCCCCAGGTTTCTGTTTTTGCAGACTTGCTATAGATCTTATAGTTTTCAAAATGCAGAAGCTACCTATGATGTACTGATTTAATTAATCACCTGCATAGGCACAGTGAGAAGTTGTGGGTAAACTCTTCAGAACGTGTCCGGTTACAGAGTGCCTGCCATTATAGGCTGTTTGACCTGATGGGTATATAAACATAATATATCGCCACTATATTGACAATGTCTGTATATCAGTTACTCTTTCTAGTGCGTGTCTCACCTGCTGGCAATGGCCTTTTACATCATTTATATTGTGGGGCTGCTTGGGTGCCCTATCACTCACTCCAGTGATCTGGGTCTGTGTCTCCTGCATCAATAGTCGTTGACATCGTGGATATAGGGTGCTACTCTCCTCCTGCTCAGCCAGCATTTTTCTGTCAGATTCGCCATTCTCTGACATGAGCCAGTTTCTTTTTGTAGGGCCATTGTAATACTCGACGCACCTGTTTTCTGCTATTCTTGGTTTCTTATCCGCCTCCATCACGGCCCACAATGCTCTTCTATACTCCTATGTTATCCCGTCTATGCCGTTTATGTGTTCAACGTTGGCATGCTTTTGCACCTCTACTTGCAGTTTCAGTGTCGAGATGCGCAAGCCTTCAGCCAATGCTAATATCAGCGCTAGGAAATCGACAAATAAGCTATGATTGAACATCGTATGGGTGCACATCATATGAGCGCCGAGCCGGATGCTGGCATGAAAGCAGAGTCAGTGCTGGTGCTACTTTCTCGGGAAGCTGGTATATCGGCAGTACGCTCGTCTTAAGTACGAAGAGAAGCGGGTTCGACTCCTGCGCTTTCCACCTGAAGAAGCTTTACTTTTTTTTTTCTTCATATCTTGTGTTATTTTGTTATATTTGAGGCCAGTATTATTAGTTAGGCGCATTAACTAAATACAGACATTGGAGATCAGTAGCATCCATTTTCTAGATATGGTTCCGCGCCTTTTTCTTCATAAGCGTGTCGCCTCGACTCATATGCTATAATTAAAGTATATTTACACCACATCCTACTTGCTAGTACTCACTGCTACTGTCGCCGTCGCCGTCCACATCTTCATCTTCCTCGTATTCGTGATTGCCATTGTCCATCGAAATATCCATAGTATTATTGTCTACAGGAGTGTTCAGCACGCTGCTCATGACCTGGTCCATGACGTTATGGACGACCTGGTTGATATCGAGTATCTCCGCAGGCTCCTCTACGGACGCAGCCTCGACCACTGAGTTTGTCTCCTCATCCACCATAGCCGCGGCGAGTATCTCCACATGCCCTTTAACCTTGTCCTTGGCATAACTCACAATATCGTCCTTGTTGTAGTCCGGAATAACCCCGACAAGCGACTCATACGCCGAATGGGCTTCTTTGCTTGGCCTCCTGCGCAAAGTTACGTTCCCAGCGTCGTCAGTCGACACCACCTTGGTGTACTTTGGCGGCTCAAAGTTCACGGGCCACTGCGTCGCGTCTGTGTCCTTAAAGGTGGAGCACAGCTTATCGTATATCCTGGTCTCCTGCGCCCTCCGATTGCTCACACACAGCTCGCTGAAACACGAGGCGGCTGTGCGCAGGTCGTGCGAGGACATGGTGAATGGCAGAGAGCGGAACACTGTCTCCATGCAGTCGACCATTTTATCCCTGGTGTCCCGCGAATGCTCGCCCCACGTCTTAATGCCAACAAAACACAGCAACCGGCCGCCTTCGGGTTCCGTCGTCACCGTCTGTGTGTCTTCCTCGGTCTTGCACAGATATGTCACGGTGTTGGCCATATGGCGCATCAGCTGCATGCATGCCTTGGACAGGTCTTCGGACACGTACCTGGCGATAATCGCCCGCGCCCTGTCCAGACTGCCCTCTTTATGCACCCTGCCCGATACGCCCGGCATATGCACAGGGTTAGGCCGCTTCCTGCGCAGATCGAAGTCGCCGGCGTTCGTGGCCCGGGCGATGTCTGTGACGAGCTGTGTGATTATGTCCAGTGATTGGGAGGACTGCCGTAGTTTGTCGTTTTGGATCTGAAGCTGCAGGTTGAGCGACTGGATCTGCATGGATTGGGACTCAAGCTGCAGCGACTGCTGCTTGACGGTGTCTTGCAGTCCTTGGTTGGACTGCACGAGGGTTTCGATCTCAGCGAGCATGTGCGAGAAGCGTTCGTCGATGTCGATGACACGTGTGTGGATGTCTTCGACTGATGATTGATTCCTCCGCATTTTGGTAACAGAGTTGTGTGTTTTAGTACAGAGGTGTTGATAGAAAGATATACTGTAATGTTACTTTTGGCAGCGAGTGACAGCTTGGATCGATGGTGCATCAGTGGTTGCAGTAGTAGTGGGTCTGCTCATGTGACAGGAGTGCATGTGAGCTGGAGGAGCGGCACTAATGGCTTGCTTGGCTGCTGAATCTGGACAATACGCTTTCCATACATTCATGTAGTCTCAACCGCACCTTGCAATTAAAGTGCCCCTCATGCTGCTGGCCCACATGCAAGTGGTGGAAGGGGGAGGCAGTTCGTGGATGACAGAGGGGATACATTGAACTGCTTCTGCAGTGGTGATATGCATGTCCAACGTGACAGTGCATTGTTCATGGCGAACCAGGACTGTGTGTGGGAGCGAGAACAAAAGAGGTATTATAAAACAAAAATTAAAACTGCCTTTTCTTTTTCCTTGATGGGTCGGGTGAATGCTAAAGTCAGGCACCGGAGCGGCTGACGTAGACAAGCAAGAAACATTTTCCCCCCACCTCGTTGCTGACTGCGCGCGTGTCCATTTATATTTTGCTCTTCTCTCTTCTCCCTCCCCACACCTTGCTTCTTCTTTTCTCCTCTATTCTTTTTTAATTGTACTTTGTTACTGCGACTTGTCGACGATAAACCCTCAAGATTGTCGTATCCAACACCCTAATTCTCTTTCCATTTTTATTTTAAAACTCAGCAAGCACATTGTTTTTTCTCTCTAGATATATTGAAGAGAGACAATGTCTTCGGAGAAGGTGTTCAAGACAGTGATTGTCGGAGGCACAGGCACAGGCAAGACGTGTCTGCGCAACCGGTTTCTACACAACAGCTACTCGTGGGGGTCCCAGGCGACGCACAACGCCGACTTCGTCTCCACCTACGTGCTGCTCGACTCGGACGACATGGTGGCCATGCAGATATGGGACACAGGCGGCGGCGACTCCGAGCAGGCGACGGCTAACTCGCTCTGCGAGGACGCCGACGGAATATTCCTAGTATTCACACCAGACGCACAGTCCATACCTTTGCTAGACAGGCACTTGAAGAGGTTGCGGCAGATAATGGACGGACGGGAAAAATTCGGCAGTGGAATGCTCGTCGTGGTGCTGGTGCTGGCCAAGGCGGATACTAAGCGAAGCGGGGTGGCAGACGAGGAGAGAGAGGAAGAAGTGTGCGGAAAGGTGCGGGAGGAGTGCAGGGCGGCGCTGGGCGGGCGGGAAGTGGCCTTTGTCGAGACGAGCGCACGGACGGGGAGCAACGTGGCATTGGCGTTCCGGACCATGGCCAACCTGTGCCAGGCCGAGTGGAGCAGGGCGGAGGCCAGGGCCGGGGAGAAAACAGGGTTCGCCGTGCTGCGGCGCAACAAGGTGCGCGTGTCCAGGCACGGCGACCCGATCACGCCGTACCACCGGCTCGAAATGGACGGCAATTCGGAACTGTCAGTCAAGCGCCGACGCGCAGCCCCGCTGGCCACGCTGCGGCTGCGGCTCAAAAGGCTAGGCCGGCAGATGCTCAGCTGCTGTGTGTAAAATTTGTAAATTTCAATTGCGGTGGCGGGAGAGCCAATCAGTGCGTGGCGATTAGCGCCTGCGTGATCAGGCCACCATCTCGCATCAGGCGCGAGAGAGGCACTTTTCTTGTTTCATAGTTCGTATAAAATTAACACCCTTTTTTTTGTAACATGATTTCGCGGCAGACTGAATCGACTGCAGGCAGGGGCGTGCCGCGGGGCGCGCGCAACCGGCCCTGGGCGGGCAAGAAGCACTCGGGCCGGACGAACAACGCGGCGGGCATGCAGGTCGAGCTGCTGAGCACCAAGATCCAGATGCTCTCGCTGGCCACGCAGTGCCGACAGTACACGACCCTGCGGCTGCCACGGTCGCAGGGCTCCCTGCCCGTCGCATCCCTGACGACATTCACCCTATGGGCGCGCACAATCCACACGCTCCTGACGTTCTCGCCGCAAGACCGGGTCACGAGCGCCGCGCCCCTGCTGCGCATGAGGAACACGAGCTACCGGGGGTACGTCGCCGGGTCGCAGGGACGCCGGGCGGCCCTGGTGGAGGGGCGGGAGCGCGCGATCGAGCAGCTGGCGGGCAGCGCGCAGACGGTTGGCCGCGCTGTGGCCATGTACCGCGACATGGCGGGCGGGCTGCCGCAGCACTCGCTGACGCCCTGGATGCTGCTGAGCCAGTGCTACGAGATCCGCACGAGGCTTCCGGGCGAGCTCCGGTGGCTGGCAGACTCCCTCAGCGTGGTGCACGGCGGTTTGGGGCAGCGGGGCGTCGAGGAGCTCCTGGCGCTGGCGTACCTGAAGCTGGGCCAGGGCCGCAGGCTGCGCGAGTGGCTGGCTGGGCTGAGCGCACGGCCTGTGCGGCTGAGCTCGTCCACCATGGTGCTTATCTTGGCCGAGCTGCAGGGCACGCCTGCCGACCGGCAGCTGGCGTGCCGCCTGTGGGAGTCCCACGTGGGGCTTGCGGACTTTGCGCCGTCGCAGACGTGCGTGCTAATGGCAATGCGCCTTGCCGTGCATGCGCAGAGAGTGGATCTAGCGGTTGGCACGTACAAGATGGTGCTGGCGCGCCGGTGGAATGGCGTGCGCGCGGGGTTCTGGGCCGAGAAGGTGATTGTGTATGGGCTGGCGATTAACGGACAGGCGTGCGAGGCGTTTGAGGTGGCGTTGGCCACCACGGACGTGAACAGGGTGGCTTCTAGCGAGACTGTGGCGCTGCAGACCCTGCACAAGTACGAGCTTCTGATGAGCGGTCTGAGCAGGGCGCGGTGTGCCGAGGACTCGGAGGCTGTGTTCGCATATGTGCGCGACGACCTGGGTCTGCGTCCCTCAGCGGCCATGTACACATCACTGCTGGGCGCGCTCGCCATGGCGGGTGTCGAGTGGGAGGCCGTTGAGCACTACCTGGGCCTGATGCGGGAGGACCAGGTGGAGCCGTCGGAGGCCCTGTGGCGGCGCGTGCTGCTGGGATATGCCCGACAGGGTAACGTCGAGCTGTGCGACCGTGTGCTGGGCGAGATGTCCGCGGCTGGCGTAAGGCTCACCTACGTGCTCGTGGCGGCGGCGCTCGAGGCGTATGCGCGGCAGGGTAATCTCGAGATGGCGGCGCGGTGGATGCGCCTGGTGTTCAATGCGATGCGGCGGCAGGCTGAACTTGAGTCCGTCGAGCAGCCTGTGGTTAATGTGGGCGAGACTTTGCGCGGGGTAGACTCGCGCCCACCACCACCACCACTTACCGCGGCTCCCTGGTCGCTCGAGCAGCCCGAGGCCCTGGAGGGGTATTTCTCGGAACACTCTGAGCTGCTGTGGCATCGCAGTGTGCTCACCCTCCTGCTGGACGTGCTGGGCGAGCTGGCGGACGGCCGGCAGGTGGTGCAGGCGTGGGAGGAGATCGAGCGGTTGTCTGGACAGGTCCGGTCGCTGCGCATGGCGCCGCATGTGTATATGGCGGTGGCGCGGGCGTTGGCGCGTCAGGGGCTTTTGGGCGTGTATGAGGCGCGTGTGTGTGAGGCGATTGGGGAGCCGCGCAATGGGTTTACGTTTGCGCAGAGAGAGGAGGCTCTTGAGTATGTACAGAGGTGTCGAAGTGGGAGGGTGCCTGGGCGCCGGATGGTGGCTAGTAGACAAGGTACAAGGGCAGAGGAAGCTGGGGAGCAGCCGGTCTTGGATGGATAGCATGCATGTAAATTAATAGAGTCCGTAGATGTATTATTTGTTAAACATAACAATATTATTCAAAATAATTATATAGATTCATAATCTAATATTTTTATTGTTTAAGGAGTTGTTAAGTGGCTAGTGTTAAATCAAAATATGGAAGACAAAAAAGGAACTGAAAAAGAGAAAAAGAGCAGTATCCCAAGGGTACCGCGCGGACTCGAAATATGAATGTCACTTTTAGATTTTCTTATGCAATATCTAAATAAAAAGTAACCTTGACTACTGGTTTTGCCGTGAACCAGGAAAAATCACAATGTGAGATGACCTTGGGTACTGTTTACACTTCGGCCAGACTATGCCCAATAGAGTGATTTTTGCCCGCGAAAAAACGGATTCCCAATGAAAAATAACGATCTTGTGCGGGATAGGGGTAGAGCATGGCAGCAGAAAGGCGTTTCGTTTTTCGGTGAGTGTGCGCATGTCGGCGAGAGTAGACGAGATGTCTGGAAATGACAGTGTGTCGTCGAGTGTAGGTTTAGTAAAGAAGCGGAGCGAGGCAGAGGGTGGAACGAGTCAGGGCAATGTGGCAGGAAGATGTGTCGTTTTCCGAGGAGTGTGCGTGTGATACAAGGAAAGATAAAGATGAAGAAGAAGAGAATAAGGAGGGTAGAAGAGGGAAGAGTTGGTTAATAACAAGAAGTTTAAAGTGTGTAAAGGATCAATAGAGCATGTTTTCATGTACTTACAGCATAGCTTGACACATCCACCATTTCTGGTGGAGGACTGTGTAGGGCAAGCAATAGCCGCCCTGGATAAGAGTTAATAAAGAAGAGGTGCCAGCCTGCAGCAACCATCTACTGTCACATCCGCCAGGTAAGGTAATGCTTTTTCAGCACGGCACATGTGACTGAGCAGATGGCAGCCTAAACACAGGCTGGCCTCGAAATGGAATAGATAAAGCAGAGTTCGTTCGAGATAGGCGAGTTGGGCTGTTGTGTATGTGTGTGTTCTGAAGGTGTGAGTATATATTTGGTATCCGAATGAGAACGAGATGAGGATGAGGTTGGAAAGATTGAGAGGGCGCTGAGGGATGTTGGGTTTTTATAGGGAGGGGAGGGAAGAACAGTTGTTTGTGGCAAGAAAATGTGTGTGTAATATGATGTATATTTTAGTGTAGAGAAACTGTTTAATCTGCAATAAGACTGATATCACTCTGTTTCAAAATATCCCCTAGTCCTGAGACAAGAAATAATGAGGCTACTGACACAGAACACGGAGACTATCAAGATCGAGATAGCTATGAAAGCCAGCAGAAATAATTGCAGTGGGTATGGTGGCAAACAGCAGACAAGCGGTTGAGCAGTTGGGTGGGCAGTAATTTATTTTATTTTATTTTATTTTATATATCGGGCCATTAGATTAGAATTACTTTGTATATTCTGTTAACCATTAAATTGCACATTTGCATTCCAGAAGCCATAGTTTTATTGGGTTCTCACGGGAATTTGAAAAGTAAACTACAACTTGCCTTCTTTTGGAGGTTCTTATTTATGCGGGGGAAAAGTGGAATTTTGGCTGGGGGCAAAACCGATTTTTGGCGGGCGGGAAAATTCAATTTTTTGGGGGCAAAATCTGGCCATAGTGTAACTTGGAGCTGATACATCTATTAATCAGAGAATAACAGAAGTCGGTTTAACAGGTTTTGAAGTATAAAAGAGCTAGCACTCGCGACTATACGGCTGCTTGTTTCTTCTGAAATTTATCGTTTAAAAATTACAAAGCAATCCTAAAAACTGTGGCATACCTGGAATCTGAGATAATTTTTGCTCGTAACACTGTGCACAGCAATGTGCAATACAAAAACCAGCTTGGACAAAACCATTTATACTTGTGGCCGCTATTAACTAGAAGATCACCAGAAATGGCCAATTGCTGGGACTAAGCATAAGCTAGATGCGCTATTATACTACTCGAAGAAGCACAAAAACCAATGGTCGCATGTCCATATGTTAATCGAGGCGAAGCTGGCACAAAAGATGAGACCTGATTGCGAGGATCTGGGACAAATGGCTGCGTACGCTCTTGAGGTCTGGAAGAGCCAGCCAACAAGGACCTTTGTTCCGGTCCTATGTCTGAACGGCAGCCAGATTATATTTTAGGTGTTTAGCCGGAACAAGTGCTACTACAAGGTGCTTGGTGATATTATTCGGGGCTCTTTGCCTAAAGGTGACAACAATATAGTGGCTATTTGGACAACGATAATGCAGCTGTAGTTTCTGATTCTCCAGCAACCTGAACACTTTGCACGCTATGCTGATGCCACGATGTCCAGAAACTTCCTCAGGTTTGCTGGTGGCACCTCTGAGGTAAACCAGTCGCGTACATCAGTCGACGCTACTGCTACGCTTGTTACAATAGACGATGATCCGGGTGCAGTTGTCATTACAAAGAGTATTCGACCGAATGTCAAGATTACGGCAGAAAAAATCAATTTTAAAGCTGTCATGGACACCAACGGACAGAATGCCCGAAGGCGCAATCTACGAGTACCTGTACGAGAAGAAAATCATCGGCGTTCCCCAGGTGTATAAAAGAGGAATTGTCGTTCAGGAGATGTTCGGGTACCGCCTAGAGTTTATCATTCTCCAGCACTGGGGCTACAATGTCAAGGAGTATATGGAAAGCAGGTGCCACGCCAGTAATGCAGATGACTTCTCCAGCACACTATCCGGCATTGTGCGGCAGACTTTTTCGTGCCTCGTGCAAACCAAGTGTCATGAAGTACTTCACCGTGACATTTCAGCAGGAACTGTTGCAAACTTTATCAGAAAGACATATATTGCGTTTTTGAGTTAATAGAATTATATTGCTAAAGAAACAAGTAGCTGTATAGTTGCGGCAGCTTGCTCTTTTATATCGTAAGACCTACACAATCTGCTGCTGAGTTATCCTCCGATCAATAGATTTATCTGCTCGAAGTTAACAAGTGTTCAAGGACATTATGCATTGTGAAGTCTCCTGATCCTCATCGTAACAGGCACTTTACAGGTATGCTTCTACAGTCACTAGTTTATACTCTGGTAATAACGAGCGTCGCTTCTGAAAAACTGTTAAAGTGGCTACCAATTGTTGCGGGATTCTGATTGAACGCATCTGTAAGCCCAATTTTTTGTTGTGCATATAGTCAAGTGACACATGTTGCACTTGGCCATTGGGCATGTCTACCAGATCTATATGATGTGATTCGGTTTTTGGATCTTTCGACTTTGGTTGTTCTCTAATGCTGTAACATAAAGATAACGAGTTACTAAATATATTTACGTGGCTCCAATAATAACTAAACGTAGCGATATTAATAACCATGTATTTGTCAAAAATGTTTATAAATGCCCACTGTGCTGGACCTACGATGTCAGATCTGGCAACCAAGTCTTGTGCTACTGAGGCACTTAGGTTGACAGTGGGCTATTGCCTTGGCTAATTCTTGAAACGTTTAGCCAGTGAAATTAGAATTCTGGTAAATTAGATATAGTAAATGTAAAAGTATAATGACGCTCAAAAATACAAGAAAAGTGAAAAGCTTGTATACCTTTGTTTAATTCTAGTGCGTGTTATAAACTAAACAAGTTAAAATTCAGATTAATGTAAATGAAGTATAACATTTTTTAAAAAAATACAGAAACAGCTGGTTCAAAAAGACGATATGGTCTGTGGCTTGTAGTAGTACACATATGATACACCGAAAAATAAAGGATGCAGTGCTATGACATGCCTGTAAACACTGGCTAACTAGAAACCATTATAATAGCTAATAGACAGCTAATTGTGCTACAAGTTTTACAATAATTATTATATAAGAACACATAGTCACATCAAAACGATTACCTGCCTTTAGAAAAACATAAAATTTATATATTCTTCCTATAAGTAACATACATTAAAGGTTACCAAAATCTGACATTCAAAGTTAACCTAGCTAGCATTTAAAAATATCTTAAAATTAAACAGGTTTATAGTATACTTATTCTATGTTTAAATATAGTTATTAAAAGTGTTAATTAAAATTTAATATATTAAAGCAAATATTATAAGAAATTCTAATATTTTTATTTTTATTTTTGCTAACAAAAACTATTATAAAAAATTAATTTACACAAGCATTAAACTTGTAACGTATTATTAGAATTACGTTGGTAGGATAGTTGCACTCACTTATGTGGATTTTTAATACTTTCTGCTATATTGCTTAATTATAATATTTAAAGTAATTACTAATTGCTCAGCAACAATATAATCTTAATAAATATGTTTCAAACTTTGATATAATAAAACAAGCTTAAAAATATACTATTTTAAGTAGACTTTCTAACTTTGTTATACAAACTAATATCATATTCTTGAAGGTCTTTCAGAGCATTTGCAATTTTTGAATTATAGATATGTGCATCAGGACTTAATTTTGATAGACAATAATAAAGTTGGCAAATTCCAGAACCCATTTTTTCGCGTTCTTCTTTCATATTCTCCAAAATTGTGTTAACTGGAACTACAGATAATACATCTTTATCAGAGGTCAATAGCAATTCAATTTCATTATCTAGTTTAAATAAAGAATATATCTCAACAGTTATCTCATCTGCACAATAATGAATGAGGGTATATCTTAGTACATTTATAATTTTATTATAATCAATATTAACATTTTTAATATTATTAAATATCATCCTATCAAAATCATCAATCTCATTAATTTTAAGAATATTTATATTTTTTGGCATTTTAATAATGGTCCCATCAATATCAATTGTTTCTGGTATTTCAATATTAATATCATTAATTAAATAATCAATTATTTTATAATTAATAAATTGCATGTCCTCAATATTTATTATGCTGGTGATATCAATCTGGTATCCAAATAAAGAAATTTTTAGTAATATTAGAAAAAAATAAAATTTATTATAAATATTTTCAATATTATATTCATATATAATTATATTTCTAAGTATAACAATTATTTTGCAAATTTTATTTGTATTATCATCATCTGAATATTTATTTCTAGTTTCTGACATGACAACTTAATAGCTAAAATGGTTTAAATAACGTTGATTAAACAAATTAAATATTTTAAAGTAAAAAATTGTACTATCTGGTATTGTGTGCTGACATAAATAATTTGCAACTTTGTAAGCAGCAGCTTCAATTTATATTATTTTAAATTTAGCAAACATGTAAGAATAAAAAGCTAATATATTTATAATGCGCAATTACTATACTTGATAATTGTGCAAAATAATTTATTTGTATTATATTTATTTTATTAAGACAACAGAGCATATTAAACAGATACTATTTGTAAAAAAGAAGCAATAAATTAATTTGTATTGCTGTTTTTATTTACAAAAGAATTCTCAACATGTGTATTTCTCAATTAACAAGCAGGCTTCTTTGTTTTTTTTTCAGCAGATCTCTTTTGTATAAAATAACATTTTGTCTTTTAATCTAAACTCATTTAGTTTAAAAGAAATTTTCTTTGTTTGAAAATAAACTGACATTGTTAAGTATTAATTAATTTAAACAAAAGAAATTAAAAAGGAGTCCAATTCAATTGCGCAATAGCACCCAAAAATTTACTTTTTTATTTATTAACCCTCATCTTCACTTACAGTAAAGTGAGCTCTGTCATGCAGCAAGTAAAAAGATGTAGTGATGCCAAAAACAACTTGTGAAAAAATTAATACTATTAATTTGCAGTATAGTTATATTTCTTCTCTGTACAAGATAATAAGATTGTAAATTCCTGAGCACCTCTAAATTACAATGGCTAAATGAAGATTGGATGCAGGGTGCACAAGCGAACTGTGTGTCATCATGGTGACGGTGGCCATGCGGCATGTGCAGGTGGTTTGGGCAATGTGAGCGAGTTTCCCTGTGCTGTAGCAGCCAGTGCAGTGGCAACTGACATCCTATGTGATGACCCAGTGTCAGCAGGGCTGCTCGAGAAGAGCACTGCTGTAGTGGGAGAGTCAGCCTCGAGCCCACCACTGCCAGCCCAAAACACAAATACTCTTGTCTTATGTGTATCCACAAAGCTTGTCTGCCCCTCCTGCACTTTGTTATTATTTAGCGTGGAGTCAAGGTACTTCTCGATGCCACAAGCCACACTGCAAAACACAGGATTCCCAGCCATCTTTTTCGTGCGGTAGCACTTGTAGTACACATTACATCAGACTCTTAGTGACCGGCGGAATAAATGCAGCAGCGTGTCGGCGAGCAGTGCAAAACATGCAGTGCACTGGGTAATACTTTGTAGATAGTGTGCGCCAGTAAACCAGACTGCCGTGGCTCATTGACGTAGCTCTGTATTCCGCCAACCACATCTGCTACCACTCTTCCATATGATTAGTTCTGCAGAGCAAGAATATGTACCGCACTGCAATGTGTACCTTTCTGTTAGAAGTGCTGGGAAAGATGGTGGATGGCTTGCAGGAGGCGTAGGTGTTGGAGGAATTCAAATTTCTCAATGGATCTGGCCGTTGTGTATATAGCCACATGTGTATATGGCGATTGGGGCAGAGCGCAGTGGGTTTACGTATGCACAGAAAGAAGAGGCCGTGGAGTATATTCAGAGGCGTCGAAGCGGGAGGCAGCCTGGACGTCGGGTGGTAGT
Organism: Coemansia erecta; assembly: GCA_027574685.1. Classification (NCBI taxonomy): domain Eukaryota; kingdom Fungi; phylum Kickxellomycota; class Kickxellomycetes; order Kickxellales; family Kickxellaceae; genus Coemansia; species Coemansia erecta. The sequence goes on from JANBOJ010000209.1 coordinate 28,542, forward strand.
TGGTAAACATAGTGTGCGAGAAGATGAAGTTGGGGCGCAGCCAGATATTGTGTAAATAAATAGAAACCATAGATGTATCATTTGTGTATTACAGCGATGTCATTTAAAATGTTCTTTAATGTTCACAGAAGAAAAGGAAATGTGGTTAAATGGCGATTACGGGCATGAACGCTTAGGTGTTGTGTGTCCCGCGTCGTCATCTGCTGGCCGCTTTCGAGAGGTGGATGTTGATCTTGACAATACCAGGGTGGCTGTGAATACATCCGTAACTACGTCGTCATCCACAGGCTGTGCGGTCGTTGGGATGGATTGTAGAGCAGGCAATCCAGGCGAGTGTCCAAATATTTCCTTGAATGCCGCATCACCAATAAAATCGGCGACGAAAGCATCATCCAGCTTGCGCTTAGACTCCATCATTTTGTCATCAAGGACGAGATTAGGCCCAATGAATTCGCCATCAACGAAGAACAGGCGCTCGTGCAGCTTGTCGAGAGCCGCCTTTATATTCGCAGGACAGTGCTCTATCCCGGCCATCTTTAGATAAAGCTTGCGGCTAGACATCGCACCTATCTTGCACATGGCTGCAAGCTCGTTATTCAGATAGGTACATCCCAGGAAGTCAATCACTCTCCGGTTTTCCCTGCAGCCGAGAATGTGGAGAACCACGTAGAACATGGACTCTAGATCGTCCATGATACCGCGCTTAGGACATTGCGAGAGTATACGGACTCCCATATAAATCGGAGTGCCAGTGTTGGCGTCGCGATCGTCTTCGGTTGCCTGGACTGTATCCTTTGAGAAGCCCCATCT
>JANBOJ010000021.1:0-90650 GCA_027574685.1 Coemansia erecta
ACATCCGACTATGGTGATATTAGTCTGTGGGGACCACGATCATTCCTTGTGTCGCCTAGGGTGCTATCACTCGACCAAGTCTGTACTTGGGAAGCCGTCAGGGACGGCAAACCGTTGTTTTAGAGGCATGTATTGTACATATATTGAATAATAAGCGGTTACTAGGTATACGTGATGCTGTTGTTTCGGTGATGCCGCGAGGCTGACTCGAGTGGAATGTAAACATGCCTTTTGCTGTGCTTACGTAACAAATTGTTTGCAATATAATCGTTTTGGATTGGCATTTGGCTAGAGATTGTGGCAGGAGACATACTTTGAGTTGTTGTTGTCGATGGCAAAACTGATTGAGATTGTATGCTTGGAGAAAATGTAGCGTTTGTTAACTCGCTGCAACTGGAGCCGCTTGCAGCAGTATCTGTTACATAGAACTCATGTTCGTTATACTGTGGCCGAGTTCTCTTAGCGTGATCACGTACCCAGAGTGCTGCAAAAATCGAAAGCAACAATAGGCACTGCCCCAGCTGGTAAAAGACAACAATGACGGCATACCCGTGGAGTGTATACCTAGCAGGAGAAGCAAGAGTAACGCCGAGTGCCACCATAAATAAACATCCTAGAAGTGCAAGTAGACAGAGGACAGCCACATTTCGAAGCACGGATTTGGTATGCCTCGAGATTGCAATGCTAAACGTACGGTTTAGAAATGACCATATAAGGATACCAAGCAATGCGGTTTGGGTTCCAAAAACAGCTGGGAGAGCATATATGACAACTTGGCCAGCAACCTCGGAAAACTGAAAAGAGGCCGCAGCATATGCCCAAAGTCGGAGCAGGATGGATACAGACGCTATAATGGCCGATGCATAGTGCACCCTGTGGTGATGCCGCAAAACCGGTACCTGGCCGTGAATAGACTGAACGGTGTTGCCCCAGGACACAACGAAAAGAGTGAAGCTGATGTACCCGACTATCCACGATGCAAATATAGCCATCTGAGCTGCGCGGTTGTTTGTTGTGTTGGGATGTAGCAGCGTAAAAACGACAAGATACCCGATAGCCGATATATACATGAGCATACGTTGGTTCCATATGGCCATTGTGCAAAGCATCAGCCCAATCTTCCAGAAGACATACAGAATGAGGGAGATCGACAGACACATAAACATGTACTTTTGCGCTGCAAAGGCCGGAGAATTAACCAGCGTATCCCAGGGACTCTGCTCTGCTACCAACCGTACAAGGTGTGACGTCGTTATATTACCCGCACCAATGCTGTCTTTGTACTCGGCAATATCAGCAACCAGTGCCTTGGCTGCAGACGTCGCAACCAGTGTAAGATGGTGCGTCATACCAGAGTCCAGCGACGACAAATCTGTAAACGGCTCAACGACTGGACTTCCAAACGGATGGCTATCGCTGTCAACCGCACTGCTAACAACAAGACCGCTGATATCTGGACCATCTAGGCGACGAAGCAGCAGCATGATCTGCGTTACCGAAAAGCAGCCCGAGTTTACTGCGTCTTGCCATATGGCAACCGCTATACATGGATATAGCCCGGTATCCTCGACCTCTTTTATTCGTCGCGTAAGCTCAGTCATGTCTAGACTGCAATCTGGTAGTAACGGCAGGATGACTGGTAAAAACATGCCGGTGGCTGGGGCTGACGATGTTTGATGCAGAGTAAAGCTGGGAAAGGTGCGAGAGTTCCAAAACATCTCCGCTGTGGCTCCTGGTAAGCGTATGAGAAGCATGGTGGAAGCCGTAATGGTATAATAAATGTATAGCCAAACCAATCGTTCAAGGTGCGCTGACATTTACTTGTCGAGAACCCGACTATCGGACGGCGCGTAAAAAGAAGAAAATATAATAAAACTGACCAAGAGAGATAAAAAATTAATGAGATTTCGTTAACAGCAGTTGTGATATAGAGACATTAAAAACAGGGGAGTAGAGAAGAAAAATGCACAAACCTAATGCATGTATTCAAGAATACAAGAAAGAGAAGCTGTTTTTAATAAATTGAGCCGCTAAAAATACATGCATTCCGTAAAAGTCGAAGCAGACCACGAGACGTAATAATATTCACCAGGCGCGGCTGTGGAGACATATTCGGCAATACAGTCGATCAGGCAGAGCACAGGCGAGCGCTAGTAATTACATGCAACAGCGCCAAACGTAGGCAGTCTGTGTTTGCGGACTTTGACATTTGCATGCGAGTCCGCATGTGCGTCAGCCATTTGTTGTGCGAATATGGCAGCAGGAAGCGTTTATTTTTATATCAGATACACAACTAGTGGTCGGTAATGCAGGCGGCCCATTGGATGGTACAGCCGCAAACAATGGCACAGCAGCGGCTCTTTCTTGAGCAGCAGACCGCGGGCAGCATCGAAACAAGCCACAATTTACCTGCCGATTTGAGAATGTGCATACTGTAAACGCAGCCGTCTTGTGTGCGAGGAATGCGCTTTGCCAGGCGCAGAGATTCTGGATGTGGCCTACTGACCTCTTCGGCTGACTCGAGGCAAAAACATATCTTTGTAAATAAAAAATTATTAGCCGTGGGTAATTCAGTCTTCTCGTATCTGCTGTGTATGAACCTCTGCGCATCTGTGCATGAGACTGTAACTCCTATTTATTGGTGCGGACAAAAGCCATATGCCTAGTCACTCGGATGTTTTGGTGTGTTGATCCCAACATCTGGAGAGGATGGTTTGTCAGAGCTGTCAGGGTCGCTCACAACCACCAGCGCAGGTAGCGTGGATGGGACTTCCTTGACGTGTATTCCAAGCTCTGCAAGTTCGCGGGCAGCGGCATCGACCTCTTCCTGAACAGTAGGTGTGCCCTGGACGCTGGTGGTATGGCCGGGAGACAAGGCTTGGTCCGAGGTGCTTGACGCACCGGTAGGTTGGATGGCAGACGGCTCGGACGATGAGGAGCCGGTGTCCCAAAAGGACCACCTGCGCGGCCATATGTTCTTTTTCTTCTTTTCGTGTTCCTCAAGCATCTCTGCGGCCTTTTCCAGCTCGTTTATCATTGCCCTGTCATCTTCGCTCTCGCCTGGCTTTTCGTTAGGGTCGTGAAGAACCACGTCGGTTACTCGTACGCCCATGTTGTGCAATAGCAGGGGTATGATCTCACGATATGCGTTGTGGCCAGGCACTTCGCTCGAGACGTCGTGGTTCTCGAGGCCATTGACACCAGAGACAGGATGCATGCCTGCAATTGACCGGCGGCCGAGGTTGGTGGTGCGATAGAAAAAACCGAGGATCCAGTCCTTTGTGCTATACGCATTTACAAAGCGACCGCCGACAACGCTGGCTGCCTTGCGCCACTCCTCCTCGGATGCAACCACTGGCGCGCCGAAGAGGTACACGTCCTCGATAAGCCCGTAGGCGTTCATTTTGGCCAGCTCGAGCAGCATATAGAAGATGAGTCGTGCTCCAATAGAGTATCCAATGAGCGTAACTGGCCGCTGGCCCTGTACCCGCTGCAGAAGAAGGTCAGCAACCACAGGCCCGGCTTTTGTAGCAAGCTCGCAGCCATTCGACCACGGGTTGTCGAGGACATAGCCTAGTTTGGCCAGCCACATCGGAACAGAGAGTGGGCCCAGCAGGCTTGGTAGAACAGTGTGCTGCAGAGTCTGTGTAAGCGTGATCGAGAAAACCTCGCCAACAATCATGCGCAAAGAGCTTCCAAGGCGACCCAGTGCCTCGGACTCCCACAGCAAGCTGCAGTGATCGCCATTAAGCGGGTCCAGCGTTGAAAACGTAAACACGCCATTGTCGGCCTTGCCCAGCCAGCCAGGGACCGTCAGAATGAGGTTTGTCTGCCGCTCGTTGATGCATGGAATGAACTCAAACTGCTCTGCAAAGCGGGTGCGTCGTGTGATCTGCCGTCCAGCCAGACTGCTTCCGGTTAGCGTCGCCGCGCCAGTAATTAGCGCTGTCCCACCAACACTTCCGAAAAAAGCGCCAGTGTTGGCAACACCGATAGCACCCAGGGTTGCGCCAATTCCCGCTCCGATCGCAGGTGCTAAAAGACCTGCACTGAGTCCAATCACCAGACCGCCGCCAACTGTTGCAAGACCGATTATCACCATGCGCCGTGTCCTGCCCTCCTTAGCCCGCTCTTTCACAGCAACCTCGGTTGTGCCCTTTGTCGCTGTGGTCACATCTACGGCATACTCATGGAGGTTGAGTTGCTGTGTAACACGGCGCTCACAGCGCATAACCTGGACCCACGGGTAGTTAAGCGCTTCAGCCAGACGACGAAGCAGATATCTACCGCGGCTGTCGTAGACCTCGTCGTTCAACAGCAGCAGAAACAGATCCAGAATCAGTGTTGCTCGCACATCAATCGCAAGTGGCTGGTCAGCATCGACCTTTGTAAGAGTAATGTCGTCAGAGGTCTTTTCTGTCTCTGGTTCTGGAGGACCCTGCTGTGAATCCAAGGGCGATGCTACTAGAGAGTGGCCAGCATGACGCGGCGATCCTGTGGATGTGCGTTGATTGGTATCCGCAACATCGTCGAGATTGCTGCCGCTGCTGCTGCTGCAGGTCGAATCAGGCGAGCTTGGGCGTAGATCAGGCTTTGTATTATCCGACCTGCCCTCGCTTGGGTCTAGATGCTGGGAGTCGGTCAAATCGTGCTCGGGCTCAGAGTCCGGATCGTTGGTGTCGTTTGGTAACATTGCATATTGTGAGTACGGGTCTTCTTCGATGTCCTTGGTCTTACGCTCCCGGCGAAGAATGTTCCATGGTGACTTTGTCTGTCGCTGGGATTCGGAGCTAGACCGACATTCAGAGCTGTGCCGAAGTGCCTGGACCAATTCCTCCTCAGCTTGGCTATGGACCACAGCTAGGTCCTGGTCAGCCTCGACGAGGATCGTGTCGCCCTGCGCAGCAAGCGACGTGGCCATGTCCGCGGCCGTGATTTTATGGCGGGGCAAAAGCTCCACCATACGCTGTTCGTCGGGACTCAGATGAATATGAGAATACATCTGCCGCATCAGCCTGCGCGAAAAGTTCATGTAGCTAGCCGTCGATGACTGCGATTCCTTGAACTGCACATTCAGCCTATCCTGGATATCCACCAACAGAACGTAGACAAGTCCCACATACGCGATTTTCTGCTCTTCCGAAAGAATGCTGTCGACTGCCTGCAGCTGACCTTTGCGCTCGGCAGACAGGAGCTTGGCCTCTTCAAGCTCAAGCATTGTTTGCATAGCCGACGAGCTACTGACACTCTGGGGTGAGCACATGGCAGAGGATATGCTACTCGAAACGCTTGCCCTGCTCCCGTCGGCGGCGGTGCCGTCAATGCTGCCCGACGTCATACGCCCATTCAGCTCGCCCGCGTTAATCTTGTCAACCATGAAACGAGGCAGGCGTGAATTGGGGCCATAGTTTCCATGCCGTGCTGCACCTGCAGTCTGGTCTGACCCGGTACGACGAAACAATGGCATGCTGCCGTTACTACTTCCTCGGCCGCTGCTGTGCGATGTTCTCGGCAGCGTGGATCCGCCAGTGTCAATCTGAAGTATTGTAGGCGATCTTGTTTGAACAGTCGAGCGAAGCGGGGTGTCTGTAGGCTCGACTGACGAATGATCCCGTATGTCATAGCGGATGCTGGCATTTTCGGCCGCTGCCCGCCCAGTCGCTGCGGCAAATGTCGAGCTGTCTGTGAAGTAGTCTCGCCGACGGTCGTGCTTTAGTGCTAGGGCTGACGGCGCCGAGCTTAGTGGCGATGGCATATCGGGAACAATGACCGACATTGATGTATCTGAGTGTCCGCGAGCCGGGTGACGAGGGAAGAAGCCCTCGTATTCTCGCAACCGAGACGCATTTCTAGGGCTGCCGCGATGGGCAGTTCGTGTGGTGGTCGAATTACGAGAGCTCATACTTATGCGAGCAGCATACTCGTGCTTGGGCAAGCCGCTGTCTTGCATTGTTGAAATAAGAGGAAATTGGAATCAAAGAGCAAAAAAGTGGAATCAAGTTGAAGCGCAAAGCAAAGAGTGCGCGCGCAGAACCCACACTAATTGATACTTGACACATGTCCCGCTCATTTATAACACGTGATTTCTTTTTAAAATGAAAACGATATTTCAAGGGCCAGAGGAATCAGCGGATGACTAGCCAAACGGTGGTCTATGGGGTGTTGTAGGCAGACAAACGGCTTTTGACAAATGTAAACATCAAAGGTGCGCAGGGATAGTGGGTGTGCTGCAATTGGCATTGTTTCTAGAAGGTAAATGAAAAAATTAGTCTAATAGCGCGACAAGGACTTTAGTGTACAGAGATGGCATATTGGCAGTTTACTATTAGATCCTTGAAAGCACAGGCGCCATCCACGCTATGACGTATTGGTAAATTTATAATAGCTGCTTTGTTACAGTATTATTGATATGTTTATAGACAAACTCTATGATACGGTTATCTGGGGCTGCTATTGTCGTAGACTATAATATTGCCAATGAATTTAGTGGAAAGACTACTATTTTATTTGACGCGAGCAGTTTTGAGCGACAGATAGATGTCGTATTCTTGTTCAAAATTCTAAAGATAGTGTGATCGGTGTGGTGTCTGGGATCTATCTGGACCATGGTCCGGGGAGGAATGCCGGCATAGCCATCAGATCATAGATACACTCTGGGTAATACACAATGGCCAGTTATCAAAACACTGGAATGTAATAACAATATGATGGCAAAACGTTTACCAGCCATTGGTTTAATACTGGCTTGTAAAATCGCGAACCGACAGCACGATTTAAACAGTAAAATAAAATAAAAAAATGCTCATTCCCAAGGTTAGCGCCGATGGCAGCCCTATGTGTACAGTAAATTGTTACGGAATATCAGAGACCGCCATATTGCACAGTCCATTTCGAAAATAAGTCAAACTTGAAAATGCCAGTCTAAGGATCCGCAGCTAACGTTTATATTATGATTTTATAATCGCAATACTGCCCTAAAATTTCAAACATTCTGTTGGTGGCAGGCACCGGAGGGTCCCTGCTCTCCCCCACTTCGGCCTGCGCCCGGTCAGAGTTGTATATATGCAGCTAGAGCCGTCTCCAGGGCAGAATGGGGCCATTTATCTCCTCCTTCTTTTTCTCCTTCTCCGATCCTGTCCTTTATTCCTACCGACACACCTACTCTCCTTCTCCCTCTCTTCCCCTCTCATCCATTGCCGACAGCATTCTGTAGAGAGTATATCCGCCCTACCGATTAGCTCTAGCTTTTGCCTCGTTTTAAGATCCGCATTCTTCTTTACATCCGATCGCTTTCTCCGTTCCGGAGCTTCTCCGCTCGTTAGCCACATTTTGCAAAACCGCATCTTGGCTTGGCTTAGCTCTGCATATTGCCAACATTTCTCTGCCATTCCGAAAATAGCAGGAACAATAGGCCATTATTGGCTTTGCTTCCAGGCAACCGACGAGCGCATTCATTATACGCATATTTGTTTTTGTTTCTGAGCAGAGACCTCCGCAACCTAGCGGTTTAAATTCAAGCACTTGCCCGCATCCATTTATCCATCACAATTATCACGGTCCATAGCATTTACCCTTTATCCCGATCCTTTCGTCTTCTCATCTTTTCCTTTCAGACACGCTTTACGACAGCAGGGTTGTCCATTTGACCAGTAGCAGCCGCGCCACATCCGTTCTTCATCCGGTCCCAATCACGATCCCGCGTACGCCGGCATCTATACAAACACTATCATACCGACTTTAACGATCTCATCACCTTACGCACGGCATCTGGAGTGACTGGTGTATACAATGCACATATCCCTATTTGCGAGCTGCATTGCCATTTCCGCCATGGCGCTCGGCATACCTACCCAGCAGAGCGCCATTGCACCAAGCAAGCCTGGGTTTACGGCCATCCAGCCGGGCGCATATTTCGTCGAGTTCTACGGCGAACCAGCGAGTCCCGAGTGTGACTACGAGCACGAGCAGTTCTACAAGGAAGCAAGTGCCTATGGGATCAGCATGTATACCAGGAACACTTTTAAGCGTCTGTTCAACGGCGTCTCAGTTAACCTTCCCGACACGCGCCATCTCGAACGACTCGAGTCTTTATCAGCCGTAAAACGCACATGGCCCATGCAGATGCGGTCCCGGTCCATGGCAATTCCTTCGAGCAACGTGTCGCCCAATCTCATGTTTGCACATGACCACACTGGCGTTAGCAAAGTCCATTCCGAGCTAGGACTCGGCGGCAATGGCATCAAGGTCGGCGTCATCGACACTGGCGTGGACTACATGCATCCTGACCTTGGTGGCTGTTGGAAGACGCCAGGGTGCCCTTTCCAGTACGGCTACGACTTTGTTGGAGATGGCTACGACTCCGCGTCTACACCGCACCCAGTGCCCGATCCGGATCCGCGTGACACCTGCGATGGCCACGGAACCCATGTCACAGGGATCATTGCGGCGCACGGGTCCCGGTTCAGCGGTGTTGCCCCTAACGTTACCCTTGGTGTGTATCGCATTTTCGGGTGCCCAGGCAATGGTGCTGGGCAATCGGCCGACGATGTCATTCTCAAGGCCATGGAGGCTGCGCATGCGGACAGAATGGATGTCATCAACATGAGCTTTGGTGGCGGCAGCGGCTGGAGCGAAGATCCACTCTCGGTCGCCGCATCCCGTCTGGTTCAGGATGGCATTGTCATGGTTGCCTCTGCTGGAAATGACGGCTCCAATGGTCTCTACACTTCAGGCTCTCCAGGGCTCGGCGCGGGCGTGATCAACGTTGCGTCCTTTGAAAACTGGATGATCACCAGCCTGAGTATCGACATCGCTGGTACCGGCGCCAACTACTCGATTGTTCATTCGGCTTCGGGCAACAACAAAATCCGCTTTATCTTTGGCACGCCCACTGAGGTAGTTGCCCCGACTGACAGCACTGGCTCAGTCAATGGGTGTGCACCCTACAGCGAAAGCTACAACGGGCAGGTACTGCTTGTCAGACGCGGCAACTGTACGTTTGTAGACAAGGCAGCATATGCTCAAAGTGCTGGTGCTGTCGGAGTGATGGTCTACAACAACGAGCCTGACCTCATGTCGCCGACCTCTGTGAGCCCCAACGTCACCATTCCGCTGGTTGTGATCAAGTTAGATGACGGCCAGAGCATCCTAAACGAGCTCAAGATGGGTACTGTGACTCTCACCGCAACAAACCGAACAGTCAGTACCAGCAACCCAGCTGGTGGTCAGATTTCACGCTTTTCGTCGTGGGGTCCCGACCCAGAGCTCCATCAGTCGCCAGCCATCGGAGCGCCCGGTGGCAACATCTTTTCAACATTCCCTCTGGACTTGGGCGGATACGCCTCGCTTTCGGGAACATCGATGGCATCTCCCTATGTGGCAGGCATGGCTGCGCTGATCCTGCAGGCGCGCTCTAAAGATGTAAGCGTTGACGAGGTCCGGCGTCTCTTGCTCGAGAGCGCACATCCAAAGACTGATACAAACAGCACTGCGCTGATGTCACCTCTTCGCCAGGGATCGGGTCTCGCCGATATCTGGGAATCCGTATCGTTAATGTCGACGATCGACCCGCCGCAGCTGTCTCTAAACTACACCGACGGGAGTGATGACAGTGCAACCTCTGGGTTAGATACTCCGCATGAACAACCACCCAGGCGCGTGTCTAGCCAAACCGTTCGCACCCTAACGCTGTATAACCACAGCCCATCTAGCTTTATGACATGCACGATGACAAATCTGGCCGCCAGCTCAGTGTCGTCATTCATGACCAACGGTAGTTTTGCCGTTGTTCCGCGTTCGTGGCCGGAGGCCAACAGTTCAGCGCCAGTGCCTGCAGACACGCAGCCGCGTGCCATCATCGAGAGCCCAGCCTTACCTATCCGTGTTGCTCCAGGTTCGGCTCAGGTGATCACGGTGCGGATCATTGCACCCAGCGGACTGAGCAACGACGACAAATGGCTGTTTGGCGGCTATCTGCGCTTCAACCTTCTCTGGGACGACAAGGAAGGCACATCCCAGTCTCTGCACGTGCCATACACCGGGTTCCTTGGAGACTACACAAAGCTAGATGTACTGTCGGTGCCAGAGGAGGGACTTCCATTTGTAAGCTTGAAGGGCAGCTCCGACGCGCTCGACGAAAATGCTCATGTCGTCATTGATAGCGAGCACAAGCTCGCTGTGCACTACCGCCTGGAGCATCCTACGCGAGTACTCAAGCTGCGTCTTGTCGACGACCGCAACACAACGGTTGGATACTTGCCAAATGGGTATATCGAATACCTTGGACGCAACTACCAGAGCGCCCGGGGTCGCTATTCCAACTCGACAATCAATGGCACTCTTTATGAGGACACCGATCTGACAAAGCCGTTCGATGCCCAGCCTGGCAGCTACCGCGTGCGCATCGATGCTTTGCGTCCGCTCCGCGACCCTAGCGACCCTGAGGGTTACCAAATCTGGCACTCGTCTCGATTCGTTATCGATTCGGTATCGGTATCCATGACTGCAGCAAACAGTGCTGATGATGACGACGATCTAGGTGGTGACGTTGTAAGAAACGGCGATACTGCCTGACCGCCGGTTTGCTTTCAAACATGAACGAATTGGTATTGATATTGATATCAAATTTCCTTTAATGAGACGAATACTGCCGTTTAAGACATGTTCTTGGGGATACTGGTCTTGACAAAGGGAATAAAGTCAACACCGCCCATGTAGGGAACCAGAGGAGCGGGGATCTTGAGACCGTCGGGAGTCTGGTAGTTCTCGACAAGGCAGCAGAGAGCACGCTCGGTCGCACAGAGGGTCGAGTTGAGGCAGTGAACATACTTCTTCTCGCGCTCTCCCATCTTCTTGGTGCCGCAGCGGATCTCGAGGTTGCGGGACTGGTAGTCTGTGCAGTTGGAGCACGAGACCAGCTCCTTGTACTCGCCCTGGTGGGGGAACCAGGCCTCGAGGTCATACTTCTTGGCAGCGGCATCGTTGAGAGCGGACGACACGATAGAAACAACACGGTAGGAGATGCCGAGCGACTGGAAGAACTCCTCGGAGGTTGCAATCATCTCGTCAAACATCTCCCACGACTTCTCGGGCTCGGTCAGGACGAACTGCTCGACCTTTTCAAACTGGTGGACGCGGAAAATGCCCCAGGTGTCCTTGCCGTGCGCACCGGCCTCCTTACGGAAGCAGGTAGAGTACCCAGCGTACTTGATCGGAAGCTGCTCGGAGGGCTTCTCAAACCACTCGCCAGAGTGGAATGCAGAGATGGGCTGCTCCGAGGTCGCAATGAGGTACTTGTCCTCGCCTTCACCGGTGACCTTGTAGAGCTCCTCGTCATACTGGCTGAGCTGGGCAGTCTTTGCCATCATCTCGCGACGCATAAAGTAGGGCGTCTGGATCTTGGTGTACCCCTTCTTGCCAAGGAACTGAAGTCCGTAGTTGATAAGCGCAAGGTTGAGGTCAACACCCGCGCCGGTCAGGAAGTAGCCACGGTGGCCGGCGACCTTTGCGCCGCGCTCCTGGTCATATCCGCCCAGAAGATACAGCACCTCGTGGTGGGAGCGCAGGTTTGCCTGGCGCGTCGGCTCGACACCATCGACAAAGTGGGTGCGAATGATCTCGTTGTCATCCTCAGTCGAGCTGACAGGAACAGAGTCATGGACAATGTTGCCGACACCGCCGACCATATCGCGGAGAAGAGCGTTGGCAGCCTGCTCGGCCTCGATGGACGCCTTCTTCTTTGCCTCAAGCGTCTTCTTTTGTTCCAGAAGCTCGGTAGCGTCCTCCTTTGCCTTCATCTTCTTGCCAATGTCCTTCTGGATGGCGTTGATGCTGCGATTAACCTCATCAAGCTCGAATCTCGCTATCGATCATAATTAGATGCCACATCCGACAGATGCAATGCAGAAATGCTTGAGTGAGTCATCATTATCATAGGGAATATCTTCTAGAGCAATCGAGTCCTTCTCCTGGAGGAAGGGCAGCAGCGGCTGCAGTCTAGCGGCATGTACTTGCAAGATATGATTATATACATGACGAGAGCTGCTACAGCGTCTACAGTTTCAGCAGGAACAGGTGTTACGTACCGTCAGTCCATGCCTGGTACTGCTTGATAATGTCGTCGACAATCTCGGGGTTGCCGCCGCGGCGGCGCTGGGACTCGCGGATAAGGTCAGGGTTGCCACCCTTGCCAGCCTGGAACAAAGTGAGGTCGAGCATCTAGAAGAGATGAGCAATTAAAAAAAGGAATTATAAAGGGTTGTTGAAGCAAGAGAATCTTTTGCACATTTTGATCTCCCCCAGCCGAAAAACTACGATGTTTTGAAATCGATGGTCTGATCATCTGTTAATCATCGCCGCCGTGATTACACTGGCAGCGCGTTGGCAATTCTCGCGTCTTTTATTTCTGGCTGCGCGCTGTTTGTCTTTCAAGCCAGCTTGTTTACGTAAAAAAAACGCCTTTGTCAAATGCACAGCACAGCACCTTGCTCTCCGATGCTCACCGAGTCGCAGGTGCAGGCGAGAGACCTGAAGCACGAGCTGAAGGACTGGGAGGCGGAATTCCAAAACAGGCATGGTCGGCCAGCAACAAAAAGCGATCTTCTCCAGCGGCCCGATATAGCTCGCAAGTACAAGCAGTACAGCAGGATAAAAAGAGACATTGCAAGCGTCCAGCTATCAGAGGAGAGCGCGGCTAGGCCGATAGTAATCTCAATTGCGACTTCGACGCTTAGCATACCACACAAGCGTAAGCCTGCGTCTCCACAGCCAGTGGCTGCGACACCTTTGGCAGACATACCACCCGCGTGCAGTAGAGATCAAGCCCGCTCAGCAGCACTTACTGATCTTAAGGCAGCCTGCAGCGTGCACACAGGGATTGCACCAGCGAAACTTGCAGACACAGACAACGACGATGCCAGCGCTACACCAAAGAAACGGCACAAGGGGCTGGAGCATACAGCAGGGACGCGGGTTTCTCAGACTCGTTTACGCAAGGTGACCTCTCCAGTACCAGATGGCCTGTCCATGGAGACCAGCAGCGGGCCAGGTTGCCATATAGATGGCGAAAGCAGTCATCGTGACATCCCTACAGCAGTGAGTACGAATATGGACGTGCCAGACGACAAGGCGGAGCTAAATGCCTCAGCAGACATATTTGACGACTCTGATTGGGACATTGTTGCATACAGACCACCGCCATCGCTGATTCAGCGGTATGCAAGGTCAAAAGACGAAATCCAACAGTCTAGCGAGTCGATCCGAGGTGTTGAGGCACCTTCGCGTGTATCGAACGCAACACTCGGGTCACCACTGATCCAGTCACTCAATATGATGTCGTTTTCAGACAACGAGGCACCACAGAGCCAGGGGATCAGTATTCCGATGTTTAAGGCGAGGGCCGGGCGACTGGTTAAGACGACATCCATTCCACTAAGCGCGTTTGGCGGCCAGCCTGGCCTTCCCCTGCAGGCCGAGTCGCCTCACGACTATGTTTGCGACAACGGCAAGGATCGTTCTTGCCACAATCGGCTAGATAGAGGAATGAGAGACCTCGATGCCGGAGAACTTGTTTCTGACGAAGATTTTGAGGCTCAAGCCGAAACCTCAAAGGAGGGTGGCCAGTCAGCACACCAGAAGAAGGCCACTCAGAAGCGCAGCACAAGGCGAGTCAAGATCAAGCCGATCGACAAGGACGGAAATGCCCAGGGCCCAGCGAGAAAGCGCGCCACAGGCAATGAGAATCTTGTCAGTGCCAATTTCTACAAGATCCGACTAAAGGGCGGAAGGCGCGGCCCGCAGTCTTCCGAGGAGCGGCGGACGGCACTGTACAAGCGGATGGTTGCGAAAAAGGGACGAGGAAAACCTAATGCTGACCATCCAGCCCGGAAAACCCACGGGGACAGCATTAGTAGTCGACATGCCGAGACGGCATCCGATGACTACGAATCCTTTTACAGTGGTGGCAGTAGCGGTGGCTCTGACGCCGAAAAGGACCCTAGTGGCCATCTCTCATCTCATCCACTTCGCACTGTCTGCGGCAGCTCGCTGTCAGACTTCTGTGTCGATGACAGCTCGGATCCCGCTGAAACGTGCATGCTTGCATCGGTGGGCTGCCAGGTCGACCTGCGAAAAGCCATGCACCACATTTGGGAGTTTGAAGCTTTCCGCGACCGACAGGCAGAGGCTGTCCAGCGTGTCTTGGAGGGCCGATCCACACTGTTGCTGCTGGCAACCGGCGCTGGAAAGTCTCTGGTGTATCAGCTCCCGGCAGCGATCTTGTGGGCAGCAGGCGAAGGAGTAACGCTGGTGGTCACACCGCTAGTGGCGCTGATGCGCGACCAGATCCGTGGTCTGCCGCCTGGCGTTAATGCCGTTTGTCTTTCGGGAGAGGATGCAACCAGCTTTGGCGACGCGGCCACAAAGCTAGCAAAGGGGAGTATCCAGCTTCTATTTGTGTCGCCTGAGCGTCTGCAGAGCCCGCGCTTCCAAACGCTGATGGCCCGAAGCGGAGTGCCGCCGGTGCGTCTCGCAGTCATCGACGAGGCGCACTGCGCTTGCGAGTGGTCACACAACTTCCGGCCCACGTATCTCCATCTGCCACAGGCACTGCGTGCCCTAGGAAACCCGCGTGTGCTGGCAATGACTGCAACAGCGACTTCTGCACTGGCAGCGCGTTTGGCAGTCATGTTTGGAATTGAGGACAACGATATTGTACGCGGCGGGGTGTTGCGCTCAAACATCACCTTGAGCGCCATAGCAGTCGACGTGGGCGCAAACAGAGTAAGGTCGGTTGCTCGTGAGGAGGCACTTCTGGCATTGCTGCGCAAACCCGAGATGGCTGCACTTGATGCCATTCTTGTATATGTCTCGACACAAGCAACGGCTGACCGTGTAGCCGAGTTTCTCACTGCGCGCTCAGTTCCTGCACAGTCGTACCATGCCGGAAAGCATCCTGTTGAGCGCACACGGATACAGGCCGCTTTTATGCGGGAGTCACCAGCAAGCGGTGTACCCATTCGCGTTCTCGTTGCAACGGTCGCCTTTGGGATGGGACTCGATAAAAGCGACATTCGCGCGGTCATCCACTTTAATATGCCTCGAAGCATGGAGGCATACGTGCAGGAGGTTGGACGAGCTGGCCGCGACGGCGCTCCAGCACTGGGAACTATGCTACTTGCCACAGAGAACGGGGACTTGTCTCTGGATGCCGCCACCATGCGTAGCTGGGCGCACTCTGACGGTGTGGATCTTGCGGCTGTTCGACGTTTGATCCTGCGTCTTTTTCCGGCCACATTTGTGCGCACGGCAATTGATACTGCACTCAAAGCGAGAGGGGCAGATGCGCCATATGGCGCCGTAGACTGGCTGGTCTCGCATACGGCAGTGCTTGAGCTGGCGGCACTGCAGGGAGATGTAGATGTCGATATGGCAGTGGTACAAACCCTGCTCAGCTACCTGGTCCTGGCCGATCCTGCCGTATTCAGCTCAGAGTCAAACATCAACCGCAAGTGTTCCATTCGCTTCACACGAACTGAGCTTGGTAACCTGGCTGAGTCGCACATATTCTTTTCAAAGCTGGCTGGCTATCTAAACACTAGCGCTCCGGCTCGCCCACGTCACGGAATGCGCATTCCTTCAGTCAAGAAGGCTTCCTCTTCTGTCGTGGTTGATATATTTGAGCTGGCACAGTTTGCAGACATGACGGCTGCTGACGTGTCGGCCGAGCTGCATCGCTGGCGTGCCAAGCGCGAGCTATTCCTCGAATGGCAGGAGCCCTCGTGCGTTGTGAATGTGGCCCTTGATACAAGCAGATTTGCTGCGAGCATCAGCAGCGACGCCGCGCCTGCGGACGACGATGATGACTGGTGTGAGCAGCTTGCCACAAGCATCGAGAACTTTATATCTTCGCTGGCGACATCCATCACATCTCAGAACGAGACCAAGATTCGCGACTCGCTTCGCAGGGTAGACGGCATTTCGCTGACCATGCTGGCCGCAGCCCAGCTAGATCACGCTGGCTCTGACGCATGTTCCGAATCTGCTGTTGCAATCTCGCAGAATGCGTTTATTCAGAGTGCAATCGATATCTACTTTGCAGCAACTTCCAAGGAGGCTCGGCAGAGAGCGGCTGCGCTCAAATGTCGGCTTGACGAGGCGGAGATGTCCACAGACAGGCGTCATCTGGCTATCTCCAAATGCCTAGATGCAATCACCTGCTCTACGGATAGCTCCACCACCGGCTCAAGCTCCGCCGATGCGCTCGATGTCGACAAACAGCTCCGCATTCGCAACTTTGTTGTCCAGTACAGTGCCCAGCTGAGTACTGCGCGAGCAATTGCTCGCATCTTCCACGGTCTGTCTAGCCCTGCATGCTCCTCGTCTCAGTGGTCGTGGTGCTCCGAGTGGGCGAGCATGGTCTCGACTGATTTCGATGCTATTCGCCAGTATGCTCAAGATGAGCTTGTGCGTCTCCTCTGCGCACCTGTGCCAGATCAAGAGGCTTTACAGGATGCTGATTCCGCTGAAGATGGTTCGAGTCCTTGACGCTCAATATTTTTTTAGTTTGAAATATTATGTGGTGGACAACTATCTAGTCGCTGGCAGGTTCCTTGCCCTTATCTATGTTGTCTCTGCTAATGGGCTTCGAATGGGTTGAGTGTACATCTGATGGCATAAGCGAATCGACTTGGGTCAGTGTAACTATCATATGCGATAGCTGTACCTGCAATGCAGACAGTATGCGGATCCTTTCACAGACTGCAGTGCGGCTATCGGACTCAAGTCTAGCTATATGCTCGTCGCTAAGCATGCTCAGGTCGGGAGAGGGGAAATCTTGTAGTAGAGGTAGATGTCCAAGCGACGTCGCCGTTGAAGCTGGTGGGAATATAGGAATCAGTGTGTCGGCTGAAGTATGCTGTTGCGGATCCCAGTCGGCCGTGTATTGCAACCGATCGCCAGTCCAAGTGCTAGCGCTAGCAGCGTCTCTAGTTGTCGTATTTGATGCTGAGTGGTCGGCGTGAGATCTGCCAACCGCTTCAGAGGGCTTAGCCGTAGTTGGGAACGAGTATGTAGGACGCGGCGCAGTAGATCTGGTCGCATCGGATGCGTCTATAGCCATACTGGATGTACTGCTTTCCCTGATTGTCGAAAGATGATCATGGCTGGGCTGTGTCGTGGCAGTGCCAGCAGCGGCAGTATCAACAGCATCACCTCCGCTCGGATGAGGTTCGTCGGGTGCAGCGTCTGCGTTTAGCTCCTGGTTCGGGGCTTGCAGTGGCACATCGTCACGCACTGGTGTGCTTTCGTCAAGAACACTTCTCCTACAGGTGGGGCAGCTCTGCTGCCTCTCAAGCCAGTTTCGGAGACAGTTGAAGTGGAAGACATGACTGCACGGGAGGCGCTTGGGTGTGTCGCCCGACAAAAGCGGTGCATTACCTGTCTGCCGCTCGCTGTTCCAGATATCTGCCTGCTCCTGAGTCGGGCCTGCCATTTCATCGCGACAAATGATGCATGTGGTGTCGTTCATTGCATCTAGCTCGGTTTGGCTGACGGTTGGGTACCGCAGATGCATGTTGTGCATCGCCTTCCGGTACCGGATCCAGTCCTGGCACCGGCCGATCAGCGACCTGCCTGTAATGTATATGTCGCGCATGATCTGGATCGGGAACCTGTAGTAGATTGTCATCGTAATGAAGAATCCGAGATACAAGACGAGCTTTGTCGCATCATGAACCAGCTCGAGGTAGAATACGTATGTCTGCTTCTCCTCCCAGTCACCGTTTCGATTGATGTCAATTGCGTTAAGGACAAACTTGGACCCGATTGATATGAACCGCACGAGCAGCACGGCGTACTCGAAGGCAAATACGATCATCATTGGCGCATCGTACTTGAGCGAACTCTCTATAGAATACATCAGCATGAGGCAGTCTGCGACTACGAGAAGCGCAGACAGCGATAGTGTACGCGCCAGGAAGAGCTTTGCCAGACGGGTCTGCTGCTCCATAAACGCAACGCGGTCCTCGAGCATCCAGTGGAATATCTTGCAAAACAGCAGAAACACAAATAGGGTCAGCATCACCACATCGAACTGGTCGCGCAGCAGCGCTAGAGCCAGTATCGTCTCTGTAACTGAAAACCAGCCCTGCTCGTACAGACGCTCGACTTCGATCGCGCGCAAGTGCCCAAAGAATATGCGCACAAACAGCTTTCCCAGAAGAATTGTAAGAAACAGACCCATGTTCGCGAGTACTAGCATTGCCGCACCCGATTGCGACAGCTTCACGCATGCCGTATAGAAGTATTCATGCTGCGAGAAGGCCGACGTAATGACGCCTGCTGTCAGCACGGTGGTTGTAATTCCATATATAACTAGCCGTGGCAGTGTTCGTTGATTGTTGTCGGTCATTTGTGCAGCGACATCAAGTTGTTCTTAGGAAGTGTAAAGTAAAAAATGATAGTGTAGACTCAAGACCGACAAAGGAATAGAAAAGGTGCATGTGCTGCTTTTTGAATCAGCCTTCTTTCTGTGACGTGGCAGCATGCGGTGGTCGTGTTTTCAATCACCTGATCGAAGTAACGCGCTCAAGTGCGCGAAGCTTGGCCGATCGGCATCTGGGGTTTTGGTCGACTTCGGTGCTTGTGGGCCTTGCTGCGCGTTTGGTCAGAATGCGGAACACAGTGCCATTGGATCCGTCAGTATCTGGCAGCTCTTCAGACAGAGCAGCCTCCTGTGCAAGTGCCCGAAAGTGTTTCTTAATCATGGAATCCTCGAGCGAATGGAACGAAACAACGACCAGGCGACCGCCCGGATTAAGTGCGTTAGCAGCAGATGCAAGTCCCGACTGCAGCTGTCCTAGTTCGTCGTTTACATAGATGCGCAGACTCTGGAAGACGCGTGTTGCTGGGTGAATGGTTGCTTCGCGGGCATAGCGCTTGGGCACGGCTGCCAGAACTGCGTCGACAAGCTGGTGTGTTGTTGCGAACGGCGCCTTTGCGCGACGCTTGTCAATCTCGTTGGCAATAGGACGGGCAAAGCGCTCCTGGCCATACTGCCTGAATATGCCTGCTAGCTTTTCAGCCGAGAATTGATTCAATACCACGTCAGCCGGAATAAGGCGGCGCAGCGACCCGTGCGTAGATGTCGACGACATGCGCATGTCCAGCGGCGAGTCTGTCTTGAACGAAAAGCCCCGATCTGAAGCAAGCTGGCCTGAGCTCAGCCCAATGTCAAGCACAATTCCGTCGAATGTGCGGCTGAGAGCGCCTAACTTTCCAAACTCGTGCCACTTGACCTCGAGTCGATCTGGGTACGCTTGAGCCAGCATGTGTGCTTTGTCGATAGCACAGGGATCCTGGTCGATAGCGAACACTCTACAGTCTGCTTCGTCAAGTATGCGCTTGGTATAGCCGCCTTCGCCAAACGTGCCGTCTAGGTAGACCTTCCCTGGCTGAGGCGCAAGGTGTGCGATTACCTCGTCCAGCATGACCGGCTGGTGGATTCGGCTGTATGGGAACACGATATCAGATTTGGGATATGTCGAGGCACTGCATATGGTGCGTACAGTGCGGCTGGCCGAGCGTCGCCCTAGATTCGGTGCTCTCAGACAGGCCTGAGTTAGATGTAACGAGAGGTTTACCATGGGTACTGCTGTGAGACGTGGGAAACGCTCATGTATTTACCATATCAGTAGCGCAATTCTCTAACGTAAATGACAAACGCACTTTATGGCTTTTTCTCACGCCACATATTCATGTCTGATGACAACATTTGGCAATGTCACGCAGTTTAGGCAAACTAAACACTTTTCTCTTGCTCCACTTGAATTCAAATGACCAAAAAGATATACGCGCTGCTTACGGGCTTTGAACCCTTTGGTACCCCACGCCCCAAGGACAACAGGAGCTGGGAGGCAGTAAAGCAGCTATCTGACGAGGTGCTGTCTGTCGGAGATGAGATATCCGTCGTTTGCCACTGTCACAAACTTCCAGTTAGCTATGACCCAGTAACGGACATTGTGCCCCGTCTGCATCGGGAAGAGGATTATAGCATAGTCATACACTGCGGAGCCGGCAAGTCTGGTACTGTCAAGCTCGAAATGCTTGCGCATAAGCAGGGTTACGAAAGACCAGGAAATGGCGGACCAGGTGATGTGCCTCGAGATGGCTGCGTGCCTGGATACAACACAGCTGGCAAGCTCTGGACTAGCGTCGATGTAGAGATGTGCAAAACCGTCCTAGCAAAGGCTGGGTGGACGAGCGTGGTAACTAGTATGGACGCTGGGAGGTACTTGTGCGAGTTCACGTACTATACAAGTCTCGCACTGAGCAAGACAAAGTATCCGGATCAAGGACGTGTGCCTCCTTTGGTGGTGTTTGTCCATGTACCGCCAAAGACATGCGATCCGTACAGCGACCAGGAGCTGGCCGATATATTGCGTCGAATCGTGCGTTTCCTGGCCGAGCATGTTTGAAAAATATATATTTATGAATTATGTTGGCAGACTAGGCGAAGAGAAGAAGACGTCGTCGACAATCTGCTGGTTCTTCTTTGACGACCGCTGGAAGGGAGCGAGGTCGCGAATGTCTGTGTTGTCGATTGGGAGGAGGGCGCGCGAGTTTGATGTCTCGGTTGTGTTGCTCCTGGTCGTGTTGGTGTGGACAGACGAGGCCGAGGTGAATGCAAGGTTGCCGTTGCCGCTATTGTTGCGAATTATCGATCGCTGCCTGCTCGAAAAGGACGTTGCGCCCTGAGTCGAATTCTCCCTGCCGCTGCGAGATGTGCCGTTTTCGTTTGAGATCATGTCGTTCAGATCGGTCAGAACCATCGATCGGTCGAGCGGAGGGACGTCGTATGTCTCTGGCCCCGCCTCCTGGGTCACAACAATCGATAGCTACACAGTAAATACGATATAGGGTGTGAGTATTTAGCACATTGCTCAGCCAGCGTGCGCGTCACATGGATCCACGGGGCCGGCCAGCAGCCATCGTGACTGCGGACATGGCCATTATTTGCAATGTGTATGCAAATGCAATGCGCAGAACAGACAAAACTGCAAAATCGAATAAATTCGTGCCCTGTCTGGATATGCACGCACGCATAGTGCGTGCGAGGGGAGAGTGTGGGTGTTGAACATTTGCATCTTTCGAACTGCAGCCCAGCTTACGCTACTACCTTTAATGTGCAGTTGAGCTTGCACTCCTGGAGAAAGTAACGGCGTGACGATCCGGACAGCCGTGCGTACTCGGAGAGATTAACGGCTAGCGTGCCGACCTTTGTGCGCACATGCGAATATACCTCCTACATTGAACATGCATGTGCATGAGAGCAGATAGATCGGCGGATTGAGAAAATGCGCAGATAGATAACAAGCCTCATTCATACTACGAAAAAAAAACAGGTGTGCGCCTGCAGATTTGGGCTTTTGCCGCTCAAACAGCCATGGCGGTGGTGATCTGCAGCCAAAAGAAGGGTGTGCCGACATGCCACATGTAAACAGAGCGGAAAATGACGCATCTTGTACGCAAACACGCCCAGGAGCAGCAAAGGCTGGAACACCAGCAGTGAGGAGCACGCACGCGTAGGGGCGCGCGCGGTCCAGACCCACCCACGCACCCGGGATATTATCCCCATCTGGTTTCATTTCAGCAATAATGCTTACCTGTTTGATGGCCACCTTGAGCTCGCAGGGCGACAGAAGGCCGTCTTTGGAGATGGGTATGTCTATCGTCTTGGTGATCGTGTGGCCCCACCGCACCTCCTGGTTGACTACCGGCACGCGCGGCGACGACCCGCCATGTTCCTGGAACTTCCACTTGACGTAAAACAGCCCGCTGAGCGGCGGTACGTTGTTGAGGTCTTCCAGCCGAAGCTGCACCCGAAACGTGGCAATTCGTGCCCGCGGAACAAACAAATGCTGGAACGCCATTAGCGAAAATGTGAATAAAAGAAAAAAAGTGAGTTGGCGTGGTTTATATTCTGCCTCGAGAAAAGAAAAAATACGCTATACAAGTGTGAGTACAATGCAGAGAAGAGAGAAGAGAAATAGGTGTCGTGCTAAACACACGGCTAGAGCCAAGGGCTTAAAAGCAGTTTGAAAAAAAAGAGGATGTAAAAAGGGGCAAAAGAAGAGCAGAGCAAAGCAAAGCAAAGCAAAGCAAAGCACAAAACGGTCAAGGCGTGATTCCATCCATTTTAGCCCCACTCTAAAAAAGCGGACGAGACACGGGGTGGCTGGCTTGAGGGCTTTTTGTATTTCCTGCTCAAGTT
This sequence comes from Coemansia erecta, assembly GCA_027574685.1. Classification (NCBI taxonomy): domain Eukaryota; kingdom Fungi; phylum Kickxellomycota; class Kickxellomycetes; order Kickxellales; family Kickxellaceae; genus Coemansia; species Coemansia erecta. The sequence goes on from JANBOJ010000021.1 coordinate 22,268, forward strand.
AAACAATTTCCACGGTGCAAAAATAGGGTGTGTAAAGCAGGTGGTGCGCTACCAGCGCTGATTTCTGTTCTGGCTCTGCTCTGGAACCATACAGAATGTCTGCTTTCCAATACGGATGTACTGGATGCCAAAGAGAGGTATCTCTGTTTTGTCTCAAAAAGTACACCCTTCATTGTTCTATGATGGAATAAGAATGCGATTGTTCGCTTTTCGTCTTTCTACGACCCTTGCATGCACTCGCTTCATATTGAATCGGAAAGCACCTTTCTATTTCTGCTTGCTGACCACATACACAAAGTAGTCAAAGCCGCCATCGTTCAACCGCTCGACCTCGATCTCCCATCCGTCGCGCACCAGGTGGCGCTTGCGGAAGTGCGGCTGGCCGAACGTGATCCAGATGAACTTGCCACCCGGCACAAGCACGCGGTTGACCTCGTCGACCTCGCCTGCAATGTTCTGGCACAGCTCGGGCGACGGGTCCCAGACATCGCCCTTCTCGCACATCAGCGCGTCCAGCGTGCCCTTGTCGATGGCCACGTCAATCGATGCATCGTCCAGGGCCATCTCACGCACGTCCATCACCCTCCACGTCATCTTTGGCTGGTGCGCGGTGCGCTGCCGCATCTGATCGATCACAACGTCGCTGTAGTCCACATTCACAATGTTTTCATACCCGTCGTCGTACATGTCGCCCGACAGCGTCGAGTTTCCGCACCCGAGCATTAGAATCCGGGCATCCTTGCTGCCGATGTGCCGCGAGAGCAGCGCCGCAAGGTCCTTGTACGTCTTGAACCAGTCAAACGTCTCGTTGCTCTCCTGCATGTAGCGCTGCTGCCAGTACTCGCGGCTGCCGTACTCGACGTTGTCTGCCGGCAGCACGCCCAGATCTGTGCTTGCAGTGGTAGATGGTTCCATTTCAGAGCCTAACGTATGCACCATTCCAAGAAAGAGAGATCAAGAATAATGCCGGGGCAAAGAGGGAAAAGCATGCTGATCAGATGCGCCAAATCGGCGCTCCTCCGTGCAGTCGGAATCGTATATACGTATATGGGTTTTTGCTGTTGGCAATCATCTTTGCTCTCTCATCTCTCTCTCTCTCTCTCTCCGCTTCGCTCTCATTTCTCTACCTATTCACAGCAATTTTCCTTTTTTTAGTTTAGCATCGCATCTACAGTATGGCCTCGGTTACACGCAGGCTGCTGCGAGAGCTCCAGGAAGCCCGGAAAGGCCTGAACGAGGAGCTCGTTTCGCTGGCCCCGGTTAGCGACGACGACATTCTGCGCTGGCGTGCCGTTTTGCGTGGCCCCAGCGACACACCCTACAAAGGCGCTGCCTTTGAGATTGACATCGATATCCCGGAGCAGTATCCGATCAAGCCCCCGACCCTGACGTTTGTAACGCCCGTGTGCCACCCTAACGTGCACTTTGAGACGGGCGAGATATGTCTAGACATCCTCAAGACGCAGTGGTCGCCAGCCTGGACACTCATGTCGACGTGCCTCGCTATTCACGTGCTCCTGGCAAACCCGGAGCCGTCCAGCCCGCTGAATTGCGATGCCGCCAACCTTTTGCGCTGCGGCGATATAGTCGGCTACAACTCGCTCGTCGCGCACTACACACGCATGCATGCCCGCAGGCTAACGCCATGAAGAGAATAAATGTAATATCGCATATAAATTGTATCTAGAGCTTGAAGTAGTTGGCCGGAACGAACGGCATTTTGACCACCATGGCGTTCTGGACGCGGTTGCGCACCTTGACCTTGAGCTCGGTGTCCTTCTTGTTGAAACCCTTGCGCACATATGCCATGGCAATGTTCTTGCCAAGCGACGGCGCAGGCACACCCGAGGTGATCTCGCCAATCTCCTCGCCGTCGGCAGACAACACCTTTGAGTGCGCACGTGCCGGGGCACCCTCGACGATCAGCCCAACACGCCGGCGCTCGCCACCCTTCTTTGCGATCTGGTCGAGGATGATGCTGGAACCAATAAATCCGCCCTCGGCGCGGCGGCGCTTGCCAATCGTCCACACAAGGTTGGCCTCGAGTGGCGTGGTCGTCGAGTCAATATCGGATCCGTACAGGCAGAGCCCGGCCTCGAGACGCAGCGAGTCACGCGCGGCAAGACCGGCGAGCTTGACCTCGGGATTCTCAAGAAGTGCCTTGGTGATGTCGGCAATCTCACCTGTTGGGATTGACAGCTCAAACCCGTCTTCGCCGGTGTAGCCAGAGCGGGCAACGTGGCATGGGACGCCCTTGATGTCAATGAACTGACCCGTCATAAACGGCATCTGGCTCAGATCAGCGCCCGATATCTGCTCGAGCGCCTTCTGCGACGATGGCCCCTGCAGCGCGATAAGCGAGTGGTCCTCAATTTTGCGCACCTCGACGTCGGCACCCTGGTCCTGGAAGATCTTTGCGTGCTTGAGCAGATGAGCCAGATCCTTATCGGCGCACCCGGCATTTGACACGACGTACAGCGAGTCCTGCTGCTGTGTAACGATCGTGTCATCCTCGATTCCGCCCTGCTCGTTGGTAAACAGCGACAGCGTGGACCCGCCCACGGGCAGCTCCTTCAGATCGCCAACGACGAGGTGCTCAAGGAACCGGTGTCTGTCCTTGCCAACGATGCGCGTCTGCAGCATGTGCGACACGTCAAAGATGGATGCATGCTTGCGGGTGTGGAGGTGAGAGTCGAGCGCGCCCTGGTCGGCGTACAGAAGCGGCATGTCCCACCCGGCAAATGGACCAAACTTGGCACCATGCTCTTTGTGCAGGTCGTACAGGGCAGTGCGCTGAGCAGCGCCGGCAGCAGTGCTCATGAGCCGGATGCTCGTGGCCTTGGTCTTGTGAAGCGAGCGGACGATCGAGGACATTGTTGCGTATGTGTACAAAGGCAGCGGTTAGCGAATACAAGAGAATAAAGTACGGAAAGCATAAAAGTATGAGAGAGAAAGAGATTATGAAACGTGCTTTATCCTCCAAAGCAGCTGGCCGAAATTGCCGCAGCGGCGGCTCTGGTATCATCACCGGGCCACAAAAGCTCACACCATTAATTCCCACACGGCCTGGCGATGTAAAAAGGCCGTCCAAAAAATTTCGCCGCATTTGCAATGTTGACGAAAAGATATCGTTTAGAACAAGAATAAAAGAGAAAAAGACATACATCCCTGTCAGCCTCAAGGATGTATGATAAGAGAGATGTAGGTACTCTAGTTGGTTTGCTGGCACATCCAAATGCGCGTCTTAAAGTGCTTGAACAGCTCGCGCACCAGCTCTCTAAAATCAACACGGCGCCCTGCCGTAAAGTAGAAGGTCAGCTTGCGACGGTCAAACTGGAACTCGGCATCAACTACGCACATCGAAAGCTTTCGCAGCTGCACCTTGCTCTGGCACATCGATAGTGCCTTTTGCTCGTCAAGCACCTTGTTGTTCATCAGGTCCGCAACCTCGCGCTGGTCGGCAATACGGAAAATGCGCTTAATGTACACGTCCTTCGCAGAGGGCTGCTGCGACGATGCAGATACCGGTTGTTCATCAGCGCTGCCTGTCGATCCTTGCAGAAACTGCTGAAGAGACGGGTCGGCAGCGTCCATCGGCGCCGTGCTGCGCCTTCCATCGGAACCAGAGGCATCGGCACTGCCTGCACCGTTGATGCATCCGCCAGCCCCGCTCTCTTGCATAAGCGAGCTGCTAAACGCAATGATAGCATCCAACGTAAGAAGCTCCTCCTTAATGACACCCAAATCAACACCACGGTCAGCCTCGACTAGAACGTGGGTCCCTGGCTCGTAGACGCTCTCAGTGGGCGCAGAAATAGAATCGGTCGATGGCGGCAACGACGATGACGCTGGTGCTGGTGCGCCCGAGGATGCAGGCATAGAAATGGCCGAGGGCGCCAGTGCCGGGATGACCTTGGGTCTCATGTCCTTGTTGGGCGCAAAATAGAGATCGCAGCGACGGCCCTTGAACTGGACAACGAATACGCGTGTGCCCTTCGGGAGTGAATGGTAGGTCAGCCCCTTGCCCATGTCTGCAAACGGCATGTTTGGCGTGATCGTCGTTGCCGGGTTGGGTATCATCGGGTGGGAGCCTGGATGCGTGCCGTTAAGAATGGACGGAGCTGGCGAAATGAGTGGAATGTTGGCTGGAGGAGCCCCAATACTAGGGAGTGCAGGATGGCTGGCGCGGCGCATATGGTGAGCCTGCTGCTGCGGCTGGGTTGCAGATGGATACTGCTGCTGCGGATGCGGATGCTGAAGACCCGGGTGGTGGACAGTCATAGATCCGGGAATAGGCTGGAGCACATGTGGCTGCATATGAAGCTGTGATTGAATCTGGGATACCATGGCATGTCCACCGTAGTAGCCCGGGCGAGATCCAGCAGTGGCTGCCGAGAAATGACCATGACCGGCACCAGGCGGGCCAGCACTGGCAATACGACCAATCGGGATAGGTCCAGAGTATTGATGGTATGCGGCAAGCTGTTGCTGCTGCTGCTGAGAGATTGTTGCAGATAACGCCGGCATGCTACCCTGGCGCTGCAGATGTCCAGTACCGACATCGTATGCGGCTGCTGCAGCGGATGGTGGCACCATTGCCTGGGCCTGAGGGACACCAGCAGGGTGAGCAAAGTGGTGGAAGCCGAGATAGTCAGCACCAGATTCGGTCAGGTAGCCGGCACCACCGTGGGCCGCGTCGGTCTGATTTTGGTAAACGCTCCCTTCAACGCGCTTCGAATTGGATCCCAGTGAGTTGGCTGGCGTGGGCATGTGCGGATTGGCGCTTGCAAGCGAGTGGCGGCGATGCAGGCTGGCCATGCTCGACAGATGGTTGAACGACAGTGAATGCTGGAATCCCGCGCTGCGCTCAAAAAGAGCATTGGCAGCGTGTCCATCCATGCCACTGGAATCGTATACATTGTCATCCTTGCCATCCAGGGACGGGTGACGCAGGTCCTTTAATGACTTCACCCGGAGAGGCAGATACGAGCCATTGGTCGATGTATCGTCTTCGCCAGTAGCACCATTCGGCGCCTCGATGCCATTCTGGCGTAGCTCGTAAAGAGGCGATGACGTCGCCTGCTGGGCTTCAAAGAGCTGCGACGACGCAATGCCAGGAGCATGTGAGAAGCTCATCGTGCGCATCAGCACGCTATCGGCAAGCGCCGGATGAGACGTCGCACCTGGACCATCCTCCTCACGCATGGTTGGAAGCTGGTAGCCAAACGACCCGTATCTGACATTAGAGCCATTAGTCTGCGGAACCGACGACTGTGATTGCGCATTTCCGGCAGGATTGCCCTCACCAAAGGCAGTCGACGACGATGACGAAAACGAGTGGGCATTGCCGGCTCCGAACAGTGGCCCCATAGAGTAGGATGCCAGAGCAAGCGACGGATTGGACTCGGTATTGAACTCGGAGAAGCGACGCACCGGAACACCAGGAGTGCCGCTGAGCAGATCTAGTCGACTCTGGACGTTGTTGGACTCGAGGTGAGATGTAAAATGGTTGTCGAGGCTTGACGTCTGGTGTATAGGGTTTGCGTTCAGCGACAGCCCCAGTGGGCTTATGGTGCGGTTGCTGCCGCTATTAGTTACTGACATGGATCCGTGACGCGAAAGCATGCTAAAGTTGGACGTTGACGCGGGACTGATCGGGCCAGCAGGTCCAGTCAGATCTGACCCAGGCATGTTTGGATAGCGGTAATGTGGGTTGGGCGCCGCAAATATGTTGGGCAGTGTGGTCGAGCGGCCGCGAAGAATTGCCTCGTCTAGCTCGGTGTAGTCCATATCCGCGCCACCGTTGTTGGACGCAGCAGCGGCGGCGGCAGCGGCAGCGGTACCGTTGCCGGCATATTCACCATGCGGGTGCTGGGACTGGGACTGAGCGAGGCTAAGCGAACCATAGCTAATTCCAAGATCGTGAATATCCTTTGAGATGCTGTAGTTGTGAAGTCCAGACGCTGAATACGCTGCCGGGTCAGGGCGTACCGATGACCAGGCGCCGATATTGTCTAGCGTGGTCGATTGCCGTCCGACGTCGGTGAACGCGGGTTCAGCGGGTCGGGAATCGACATCGGGCGTTATCGGCGACGACTCGACCGAAGAAGACGAGTTGTGGGTCTTGCGGGCCGTGTCAATGCTGGTGCTGCTTTTGATGTTGCCGTCAAACATGCTGAAGAGGCGGTTGTTTTGGTGTGATATGTACTGGCGACGTATAGCAAGCGTGCGCGTGTGGATGTATATACGCGTGTTCTGGTGGTAAAGGATGCAGAAAATAATAAAGCAAAGAGTGGGATAGAGAAGCGTAGGTTGTCGATGGCCGGTATTGCAAACTCTAAGCCAAAAACTTGCCGTCTAAAAAACAATTCTTTATGCAGGCCGCGGCTATGGTTGACCTGAGGTATGTATGCGCGTGTTGCGTTAATTAGTATCGGCAACTGCAACAAGTGGGTGCGTAGCTGTGTAGTTTATGCGGGCAAGCGGGCGTAAATGTGCAGCAGTTTATATAATAAACAGAGTATGATGATGAGTGCGAAAATAAGAAAATAGTAACCAAACGCTAGTAATAAGGACGGGTGTGTGTGTTTGTGTTTGTGAGAAAGAGACTGTGAGCCGAACCAAAGGTCTGGAGGTTAAAGTGAAAAAGAAAGGGGGAAAACAAGGTGTGATGTAATATAAAAAGTAAGCAATTTTGTGTTGCTGCTTCAGCTACTTTTACAACAACGAGCGCGCCAAACCAACACGTCTAGAGGTGATGTGAAAGGCAGGCAGCAAACTGTATGTAGGCTGGCTGCTAGGCAGATAATATAGAGAAAGAACAGACAGACAGAGGCAAAAGCCCAAATTAGAATTCGGTGCTGTCTGCTGTATTTAATAGAGGCCCAGAAAAAACAAAGAATTATTAAAAGATGGACAGAGCAGGTAGAAGTGGACACAATAAGGAAAATATTTGGAAAAACAAGAAAAAAGAGAAACAGGTGGAAAGAGGGGTGGTATTTGTAGAAAGGAAGGGAGGTGTGTGATGTACGTGTATGTATGTGTTGTGTGGGTATGTCGGCGGTGTGTATATATGGCAAAGTGGAAAAGGAAAGGGGAAAAGGGGGAAAAAGAGCAGAAGAGGACAAAATATAGGGCTTAAGAGAATAAAAAAAATAAAGAGAGAGAAGGGCTGCCGGTGAGTGATTGTTGGCAAACAAGCTCAGATGTCAGCTTGGCTTGCAAGAGGAGAGGGCGAAAAAAAAGCTAAACGATGGACATGTGCATCGCCACTCGCTGGTGTTGTACAAATTCGGAAGACTGCGCCAGGTTCCCAGTTAGACTGCAAAAACGGAAGAGTGGGAAAAAAGAGAGAGATGGAAAATGAAGGACGCGCGTGCTTTTGCTACAATAATAATGCACGCAGGAATAAACGAAAGAGACTTTGCTTGCTGACTGGACTGAGCTAGCTGATGTTAACGGCGATGAGAGATACAACTCGAGATGGGAAGGAGTGGGAAAGTGTGTGGCCGCAACGGCAAAATGGGAATTATATAATTTAAAAAGAATAATTAAAAGAAAGGCGCGCGGCAGCAACCGGCGTCGGAAGAAAAGCTCGATGTATATATAAAACAATTGCTTCTGTCTGTGTTGGGATACAAAAGAAAACAAGAGAAAGAAGACGAGGCTAAAAGCTGGAAGACAGCAAGCGATAGAAGGGAGAGGGTGAAAAAAATTGAGAAAGAGAGAGAGAGAAAAGACAAGACGGCATGAGACCAAGTCGAAGGACGAAGCCGATGACGAAGGCGCTGATGGCCGCATAGCAGAATGACTTTTTTTTTCTGGCACGCATGGAGGCCGAATAAAAGCGAGTGGGATTGAGAGGACGAGGATGGTGTTGGCTACATGCGTGCTGCAGGCCGAGTCTGGTGTTTGCTACTACAACGAGTAGCGGCGGCAGCAGCATCAGCACGGCGTTCGGGCACGACACAGGACGCGTTGGCGCGGCGAAATGGATAAACTTTGCTTGTTGTTTCTACCTCGCTGAAAGACCAGCCTCAGGAAAACAAGCAAACGGGGGAAGGAGGGAAGAAAAAAGGCTGGTGGCCTGGTCCTGCATTTGGGATGGCATTCGCACACGCTCAACAATGCGGTGCTGTCAATGCAATTGAGAGTAAAGGACGGTAATCCAGAAGCCCATTGTATCCGCGAGACAAGCGAACCGAATTACTGCCGTATTCCCTCCCAAGCCAAGACCGCTGGCGGCTGAGCAAAGCAGTAGCAAAGTGGGGATGTAGTGCACTGCGAGCAGAGGCACATTTGCCTCGGGTGGAGACACCACCAGAGTTTTCTCTTCAGCCAAGTCATTCTTAAACAAGAAAAAAGCAGTATGCACTCTGCACGATGCAATATGTGCTTGTCAGCAGCGCCAGCAGCAGCAACACCAGCATGGGTGGCATGCAAAAGCAGCAGCAGCAGAAGCAGCAGCAGCAGCAATGCCAAAATTAACAAGACAAATGCAAGACATGCTAACAGCTTGACATGTTGCAAAATAATGTATGATAGAAGGAATGTATCAAAATAAACCAATCAATCAGCGCAACAAGTAAGACGAGCAGCCGGTCATCCACTTGACTTTAGCGCATCATCCATGGACCGATGCAGATAGCATTTCCCCTCCTTTCTTTCTCCAAGACGCACAACCCTATTGCTCGACGGTCACGCCACATCATTCCAACAATGCAAGCAGCAGAAGGGGATATACATCGCGATTTCAAGTGACACGTCAAGGGCTTTACTCAGGAACCAAGCATCGATTTTTATAAAAAATAAAAACATATAACAGCAGACCTGGGGGCGGGGGAACATGATGTGTACAGCACATGCACAAGAGTTTGTGTTTAAATCCCTCTGCTCGCCTGCCATTGCTCCAATAGGTCACACGCGGCAATTGAGCAATGGTTTGCAACTGAAGAAAATGGCAGACATGCGCACGTGATATAGACGCCTCGGTGCCACTGATATCGCTCAAGTACAACAATGTAACTGGGTGGGGGATCAAATATTTTGTATTTAGGCAAGCTAAAAACCACAAGCAGGCTGAACAGAACAGAAACACAGCCGGGATACTGACGGTGTCCCCAAGAGCGTCTGTCCAAGCCAGCTCTAGGCGGCTTAGGCCTCGATGAGGTCCTTCTTGAGGGTACCCATGAAGGCCTTCTTCTCCTCCTTGGTCTGGAAGCGACCGTGGCCGAACTTGGAGGAGGTATCGATGAACTTGAGGCTGACGTTCTCGAGGGCGGAGCGCTTGGTGTGGACGCGGAGGGACTTGCGCAGAGTGAGGACGCGCTTCTTGACACCGACGCAGCTGCCCTTGATCAGGACATAGTCCTCGTTGACCTCACCGTAGTGGGGGAAGCCACCCAGAGGAGTGATGCGCTTGGTGGTGAGATCGAACTCGGTCGAGGCGTTCGACTTGTCCTCGCCGCTACCGATGCGGTAGATCTTCTTGTTGACCTCGGTACGGTGGTGGTAACCATCCTGACCGGCACGTGCCACGGAGTACATGACACGGGCAGGATGCCAGGCACCGATACAGGCGACCTTGCGCAGACCACGGTGGGTCTTGCGAGGCAGCTTCTTGGTACCCCAGCGGGCGGTGACACCGGTGACACCGTGACCCTTGGTAACACCGATGACATCGATGACCTCGTCCTTCTCGAAGACGTCGCCAACCGAGACGGTCTTCTCAAAGTGCTCGCGGGCCCAGTCGACCTTCTGGGCGATGGTGCCGCCGTTGACCTGGATCTCCATGATGTGAGCCTTCTTCTGGCCAATCTTGACCTTGCTCATCTGAGTGTGGGCAATGACACGGACAGTCGAGCTGTACTTCTTGATGCGCTCAAGATCGCTGGCAATCTCCTTGCCGCTGTCGGTGGTGTACTTGGAGGCGTACTTGGTGAAGGCCTTCTTCTTCGAGCGGTACCAGCTCTTGTAGAAGCGGCGCTTGACCTCGTCCGAAAGGTGCTCAGCCCAGACGCTGGTAAGAGCGCGCTGGCCACGGGGGGTCTCGATGTAGCCAACAACACCGACAATGACCATGGGAGGAGCCTCAATGACGGTGGCAGCCTCAACAATCTCCTTCTTGTGGACCTTGGAGCCGGGGCGGTCAAGGTCGCGCACAACGTGGGTCATACCAGCCTTGTAGGCAAGGAAGGCCGTCAGGTGGGGAGGGTTGGCGGCGTTGTCCTTGGGGAAGGACTTGCAGCGTCCGCGGTGACGGGCAGCACGCTTGCGGGGCAGGAAGGCCAGCGAACCGTGGCGAGGTTGCTCGTACTTGCAGTGAGACTATGTGGAAAATGACATTGAATGAGTTTTTTTTTTTAGTTTTAGTAGCAAATTCGAATTTCAAGATTCACGCAATGTGTAGACCTGGGGGCATAGCTGCTTCTTCGGTATTCTAGCGTATCCGCATCCATTACACCTGTGCGTAATGGATTCGATATTTCCAGCGATGGATACGCACCATATTGCCGACTAGCTGTAGAAAAATTAAATGTTCAGACCAAAAGTCGAAAATGAGAGAAGGATTCAGCCTGAATTTGCGCTGGATTCATTTGCTTTTGCAGAGTGAAAAAAAAACTGCAAGTAAGGCTAATCGCGCAATCAATCCCTCTGTGATCTAATCACGCAGGTGGGCTTTAGTGGATATGTGCGTGCATCGTCATGAGTGCTTTCGAAGCGAGGTCAGAGCAATAGGGACTCTGCCGCTCTTAGTTCACATTCTCTTTATAATATAACACTACTGAAATGGTACTGCGTATACACACACACACACCTCTTTCTACAGCTGGCAAAGTCACCACCGGCCGTGAATTCTAGCACGACCAGCTAATGTCCGATGATGACTAGCTGCAGTCTTGAAAAGAAAAACGATGGAGTGGATTCTAGTCGGCGTTCCCCAATTTGAGTAAAGCCCACGACTAACAAGCGTTTCCCCCTCCTGCACATATGTTTATAAACCGCCATGTAGTCCGCATCAAGCTCGCAAGGTATCCACACGCTTCTCGAGGCCGAGAAGGAAGCATCCAAGATAGTCACACAGGCACGCGAGTGTAAGTACCAGTAGAACCCGAAGTAGAGCCACAGGCTGTGCAGTTACCCCTACACAGCAAAGTAATGCTAATGTCCCCAATGCTATACATCCAAGTGTAGACCGTGTCAAGCGTCTCAACAACGCCCGTACCGATGCGGCTGCCGAGATTGCAACAATCCAGGAGCGCAAGAACCGCGAGCTCGCGGAGATTCAGCAGAAGGTAAGCATACGGGCACCATGGCTAGATACACTACAGAGCGAGCTACCCCGCAGCAAAAACTAACCATCTTTCTTGCCGTCTAGAGCGTCGACCAGGAGGAGCTCACGCAGCGCATCCAGCGGGACACCGACGAGCGGATGAGCGCAATCAGACAGGAGTTTGAGCAGAACAAGCAGCTTGCCGTCCAGAAGCTTGTCGAGGCGGTCACCACCGTCGAGTCTAGCGCCTAAAGATCCGACAGCGCAGCCATATAGTGTGCCGTTTTTTCTTGAAATAAACCGGATTTTTATAGATGATGCTAAATTGCCCACCCGGAAATTACCCACAGGAGATGAGACAGGCGATGATGGGTGATCTTGCTAGGCCAAATCAGACACACGCACACAAACACACGCACACACGACGTACGCGCATATGCGCTGCTAAGCAGGTTTTTTTCTTCTTCTCTGCACTGTGCAGGCACTCGAGGAAAAAAAAGAGGGGGAGGGGCAAGGCGGCAATTTGGGTTGCAGAAGCCCCGATTATTCGCCACTCACGCGGGTTGGATACCCGCATATGCAACCACCGGGTCTTTATTTTTTTCTTTTTTGTTCACTCACTCCCCCCATTTTCTTGCCAATCCAGGCGGCGGCTTGGGAAGGAGAATGCCACGCCCGCCGCGCATAAAAGGCGAGCACGAAGCCTTTTGTTGTGTGTGCAGCCCGCCTTGTTCGACAACTCTCTTTCCCGTTCGTCTCTCCCCTTATTTCTTTTTTTTTCATTTTTTCCTCACTATTAATTATTTCTGAGCAATCTGAGGAGCAACTCTCAGAATTTCGCCTCTCCTCTTATTTTTGTCCTGTACAGAAAAGCGGAGCTGGTTACCTCTACCTAAATACTCTTGTTCTATTGCTCACGCTTGCAAGTGAACGATAGACAGGAAGAAAAGAGGGAGCGAGAGAAAAGAAATCAAGGAGGCGTGTGCTTCTAGTTTTTTCATCTACGCGTCACCACATTTAAACAGCAGTTTAAGCTACCTTATTTGCGCGACATTTTATCCCCCCGCACACCCCAAAATAAAGCTGAATTGAACCTTACGCGATTCGCATAGGGATTAAGTTGGTTTTTATATTCTATATCCCGGCCGAATAAAGGTATGCTTGATTTCTTGGTTTTACATTTTTTCTCATACTTGCTTTATAGTCAAATCTGCTAATCTGATTCACGTTTTGTAACCTCATTTCAAATTCAATCTAGACCTCTATTCGCCCAATCAGCAATCTCGACGCACTCCTAGACACGGCGTCAAATGCAGGCACCGCACCAGTCGTCCCAGCGTTCGCATACGCCTGGTCGTATGCATCCGCAGTCGATGCAGCAGATGCAGTCGATGAGCGCAGGCATGGCTCCGCCCGGTATGCACGTTGCTGTCCAGATGGGCCATCCACCCGCTAACCCAAACAACCAGCCGAATGGTGCGTATCAGCAGATGCCCTCGCGTGGCCCACCGCCGCACCAGGGCCCACCTCAGCGCCAGTCGAGACAGCCCATGCCACCCCATCAAGGCCCGTCTCAGCCGATGCAGCCGCAGCCCGGGCCGCCGCCGCCGCAGCAGCAGCAGCAGCAAGCTCATCAGCCGCCCATTCCGCCCCAGCAGCAGATGCAGCCGCAGGGACAGCCACAGCAGCAACAGCAGCAGCCACCGCCGCCGCAGTCCCACCAGCAAATAACTGCAGCCCAGAGGCTGAGCACAATGACCGAAGAAGTCTGGATGCAGATAGGTAAGTTGCATAGTCGTGTACCACATTTGCTCTTTATTCAAACCCGGAACAGATAGATGAAGACGGTGTCACTCGAACACACATAAGCAGTATAGGGCAAGAGCTTGTCGATTCTCTATCACCATTGATGTCGTGTTTGAAAATGGCTTGGCATTCCCTTGAAGAAAAAAAAACGATGATATGTCGATTGTTGTACTAATTCATTTTCGCCACTCTTCCCATTTTTCTGTTTGCGGTTCACAAATGCCATTACGCATCTTTATCCTTTAGGTTCGCTTTCGGAGATGATGAGCGAGCCCGAGCGAGCTCTGGCGGCATATGACAGTGCGCTGCGCCACAACCCCTACTCGCAGCCCGCGCTGACCCAGATTGCCAACATATACCGTGCACGCGAAGAGTTCGACAAGGCCGTCGACTTTTTCCAGCGCATTGTCCATATCGACGCGACCAATGGCGAGATATGGGGTGCTATTGGTAACTGCTACCTTATGCTTGACGAGCTTCCCAAGGCGTATCAGGCGTATCAGCAGGCAATCATCCACCTGCCCAACCCGAAGGAGCCCAAGCTGTGGTATGGAATCGGCATCCTCTACGATCGCTACGGCTCCTATGATCATGCAGAGGAAGCGTTCAACGCCGTGATGAACATGGATCCTGGGTTCGACAAGGCTACAGAGATTTACTTCCGCCTCGGCATCATACACAAGTGCCAGGGCAAGTACGCACAGAGCCTGGACTGCTTCAACCGCATTCTCAGCGACCCGCCAAAGCCACTCACAGAAACTGACATTTGGTTCCAGATTGGTAATGTGCACGAGCTCAACTCGGAGTTCTCGATGGCTAAGGATGCGTACGAGCGTGTGCTGCTCGAGAACCCCCAGCACGGCAAGGTTCTGCAGCAGCTTGGTGCTCTTTACTTCAGGCCAAACACAACGCTGAGCAACATCGATGCGGCAGTTCAGCTTTTGATGCGTGCAATCGAGGTCGACAGCGACAAGGCGGAGGCACACACGTGGTATTTGCTTGGGCGCTGCTACATGGTACAGCGTCAGTACAACAAGGCCTACGAGGCATATCAGCAGGCCGTTTACCGCGACGGAAACAACGCAAACTACTGGTGCTCGATCGGTGTTCTCTACTACCAGATCAACCAGTACAGATACGCTCTGGATGCCTACAGCCGTGCCATCCGCATAAATCCTTACCTTAGCGAAGTCTGGTTCGATCTTGGTGCACTGTACGAAGCGTGCAACAATCAGGTCAACGATGCGATTGATGCCTACACCCGTGCTGCCGAGCTGGACCGCACAAATGCTGTTATTGAGCAGCGACTCGATCTTCTTCGCCGCATACAGAGCTCGGGACAGTCCAGTCTTCCCCACGATAGCCCGCCACCTCCGCCTCCTGTTGATCCGCCAATTGGCCCGACATCTACCGGCCAGCCCAACGCCCCCGGCGGCCCCGCTGGCGAGTCGTCCGTTGCTGGCGGCGCACCTGGAAGCCTGGGTCAGCCGCCCATGTCGGGGGCTCTGGGGAACGGACTGGCTCCGCCGCCTGCGGAGCATGGCCATCACCCTGGTGACCCAACCGCTCAGCAAGCGCACCAGCATCAGCAGCGTGGTCCTGGATCGGGTCCAATGGGCATGCAGCCTTCTGGGCCGAGCGCCACCATGCCCCCTCAACACCAGCAGCAGCAACAACAACAGCAGCCCCATCCACAGTATGCTCAGCAGTCAAAGACGCCGCAGCATCCTACAGCTCCTGGCGGTCGGCCTGGCTATCCCGAGGAAGGAGGGTATGGTCGTTACGACGCAAGCTCTCGACCTGAGAGCCGTCCTGTTGCTGATGGCCAGGGACATCCGCCACAATACCAGGGCCAAGGCCCTCCTGGAAGTGGTGGTGCATACCCTGGTTCAACGCCATACTCGGGCGCACCCTACCCGCAGTCAACTATGGCCCAACAGCAGCACCCGGTTTCGGCTGGCCGGCCATATTCGACCACTGGCCACCCGTCATCATCTACACCATACGCGCCGCATTCGCAATCCGCATCTACGGGGCCGTATCGCTCAGAAGACGTTCATATGACATCGCGTCATCACTCACCGATAGTGACTCAGCAACCACGGATGGGCCAGAGCCAGCGGAATCCGCAGTCTACGCCAGTGGTTGACCAGGGACCGCCGTCGGCTGGCGGCAGCGCATTTCACCAGGCTCCGCCCCCTGTAAATGGATATTCGTCGTTCTCTGGTCCTCCATCGGCTGCCCCGGACGGTCATGGCCACAGCCGCAGCCCTTCTCGCCTTCAAAGCCCCAGTTACAGACAGCAGCAGTCGCAAGCCCAAGGCCCGCCACCAATGCACTACCAGCATTCTCACAACTCCGAGTCTGACAGACGCGCCATGCGAGATGGTCAGCAGGCAGAGTATATGGCAGAAGGTGCACCAAATGGAGCGCACCGCCAGTCGTTCAGCCGCCACGACTCGATCAAGGCCGGGAATGCTACTCCTAGCCAGCCGCAGCAGCCGCAGTCAGGATCCAGACGTTCGGAAACTAGAGGATCATTCAGTGGCGATCGCGATGGCGACGTTGCTATGGAGGACACGCAGTACTCTGCATTCAAGGCAGCAGCACTGCGCGATGGACCCAGTGCAGTTGCGACCTCGGTAGCAGGCGGTGCATCTGTACCTACAGCGGCATCCGTTAACCTTCCGCAAGTCACCACGCCTGCTCCCCCATCGGACGTAGTAATGTCATCGTCTTCAACACCAGCGCTTTCTGGGCCTACCGCGGCACCGATCAGATTACCTCCAGTCCAGGTCGGCGGTGGCGGGGGCGGCAGCAGCGGCTTCTCCGCTGTCGGGTCCACTGCACAGCCATTTGGTACCCGAAATGGCACCCCGGCGATGCTAACGACTGCCGACGAAGGATCCAAGTCTATTGCTATTACCAACGGATCTCTTTTGTCATCTTCCACTGTCTCTGCATCTGGTGGCGGCACCACCCTAAGCCTGGTTTCTGCAATCTCTGCCTCGGACGAGGACAAGGAAGACTCCGCGATCAACTCCCTGATGAGTCTGAGCAACGTTGCTACCACGCTTACGCCTCGTCCACAGCTCTCATCGCCTGTGGCGGGCAAGTCTGCCACTGAAGCTGTTGTTACATCGGTAATACAGGATGTGCAGCGCGATGAGACATCCAGTGCGAATGGTACCAATGGCGGTCGCATAGCTAGCCCCAGCGATTCTGTTCCCAACAACGAGCTTGCAGCCGCCGCGGCCACACTCAAAGTCTCCGAAGAGAACGGTGTATCTGCAGACGGAGAGAGAGCACCTATCGCCGACTCTGGCGAGCGCTCTGGCCGCTCTACACCGCTGGCACTGGCGTTGGCTGCCGATGCCAGCAACGACCAGGTTGCATCACTCTCGACATCGTCCTCTACTTCCTCTGCTACTGCGAGCAGTGGCGTTGCTGCGCTGGTGCCCAGCAAACGGTCTTTGTCAGCGGCTGGTTCTGGGGATGCAGTAATTTCGCCAACTGCGACGCCGGACAACGTTGCCAGCACCAGCGGCGGTCAGCCGCCAAGCGATGAACTATCCGCTGCATCAGTGCCAGGTGACGCCGGTGGCCGAGATGAGGGTGCCAACAGGGCATCGAGCCACGAGGGCGAGGACAACGACAGCGATGAGTCGGGTCCGCGCAAACGCGGGCGACAGTACTCGCCCGAGCAATCGCTGAACGCCGAAATAAGCGAGAGCACCGATGGTGCACCGGCGGCTACAGCGGGCTCTTCAGCAAAGGCTGTGTCGGCCTCATCTGAAGGGATGGAAGAGGGCGAGGAGCCAGAGGATGGCGAAATAGAAGACGAACCCTCCGGTGGCGATGCCAGCAAGTCGCATACCAGCGAAGATGTTGTGATGGACTCTGGCAAGGTATAGAAAAAAACAAGTTCTTATGAAAATAAAAATATTTTATATGTTGTCTTCTTTCTGGACATCGGTGTCGACGCGTTTCCGCCTAATAGTGTTGCCTAGCTTGTCGGTTTCAATGATATAGTCTTCGTCATCGTCGTCAAAGTCTTCGTTACCGCTGCTGTCCTGATCGCCAGAGTCCAGATCATCATCATCGTCGTCGTCGTTGTCGTCATTGGAGTCCACGCCATGATCACTCGAGCACTCGTCTCTACCGCTTTCACCCAGCTCTTCCATGTACTTTTCAAGCTGCGACTGGTCCTTCTTTGTAAAGCCGCTGGCAGCGACCTGGACATCGAGATCGAACTCCTTGTTCGAATCAAGGCCGAATTTAGGGTACAGCATGCTCTCGTAGTTGAAGCGGCGCTTGAAGAAGGTGCGAATGCAGTCAACATCGCGGTTAAAGTAGTACTCGGCATTCAGATGCGACGTGGAGACCATCTGGGGGAAGTCGATGAGAACTGGGGTGCCGTCGTCCTTTAGAAGGATGTTGAACTCGTTAAAGTCGCCATGGATCAGACCGTACTTGGCAAGGCGGACGATCAGGTCCATCAGGGTCGAGTAGAGCGTGCCCGGGTCGCCGACATCGGATATCTGGCGCAGTGGGAACGCCTCGACAAACTCCATCACCACGCAATGTCTGTTCTGGTCCACTGGGGTCGGCACTGGGAACCCATGCTCATGAAGAACCTTCATAAATGCATACTCTTTCTGTGCGGACAGGCGCGACATGTACATCCACGAGGGCGACTGGTCCTGGCGGAAGTAGTCGCGCTTCTGCTTGACGTTCCGGAAAGACTGGCGTCCCAGGCGGTGCAGCTTTAGCACAACCTCGCTTTCATCCTCGCCGGCAACCACAAAGATATCTGACTCCTTGCCTACGCCGATCTGGTTGCCCACAGATGTCACTGTTCCACGCTTGCTCAGCGTGCGCAGAGCGAGATAGTCGTACCCGGCATAGACCAGCTTGTAGCCCTTGTACTTTGCGTTCTGCTCGGTGGCAATCAGCTTGCGCTTGACAAGGTCGCTGATGTGCTTGTTGGCGCCGCCGCCGCGCAGGTGCGATAGCTGGGCAATGACAGGCGCAGGGACGATGTTGTGGTTGCGAGAGCCGACCTCGATCGCAGTCAGCACTCGAAAGTCATCGTTGCTCATGTAGCGCAGGGCTTTGGCGTCTAGTCTCATGGTAGGTGCTGTCTGTTGAGTTTTTGTGTGCGTGTGTGTGTGTGTGTGAAAAGAAAAGAGGAGAGAATTCAGCAGCACTTGGAGAGCAAGGGGTAAGACGATGGGATACTTTGCTATTTTTTTCGTTGAAAATAAATCAATAGCTGATCAGATTCAGCTGTGTGGCCAGATTTGATTGCGGAGGGTGGATGAACTCGGTGAAGGAATTGTAGAAAAGAGTAAATGGCACGTGTCAATGTTGAACTTTCATTTGTCCTTTCCATTCTTGTCCCTTTTATTAAACATCTTAAAGTGTACTCTATCAAAAACCAGCTGCACAGGTAGCCATTCTCTACCTCACTCTCACTCTCACCACTGAAAAAAGGAAAGAAGGCAAATGAGCGAGGCGCTGCAGCAGGGCAGCATTGAGGGTGCTATCGAGCCAAAGACAAAAAAGAAGACCGGGTCGGCGGATGGAAAGCGCGCGAAGCGACACAAGGTGTCGAAAGGTAAGATAGGGGGCAGCGATCCCTGAGATGGCGTGTGCGTGTGTATGCTTGCCGAGCAGTAGAGCAGTACGGATGGGGGTGTGTTTGCGTGCACGTCCCCTGGATACCCATACCGAGCATTACTAACATCGATGGAACAATCACACTCACCTCGCCCTCCCCGTTTCTTTTTGTGTATCTGGGCGTTCTGGTGGGAGGTATAGCTTGCGTGTTCTGCCAGCGGTCGCATATGAGCTGCGACGACAAGCGGCCATGCCAGCGGTGTATCAAGCGCAACATATCACATATGTGTCGCGACAAGGAGCCGACCGAGGGTGAAAACAGCGACGAGCGCAAGGGCGCAAAGACAGAGAGCACGCCAAAGAAAGTCTCGAACGATGGTCAGAAGCAACGGCCGAAGCCGAAGCAGAAACTCAAGCCCAAGCCCAGACCAAGGCTCGAGCCTAGTGCAGTAGCAAGCGACGAAGCCAATGCGCAGGCTGCAGGGCATGAGCAGCAGAATACGGCTCCGGGTACAGATACAGGTGGAAGTGACAGCACAGCCCCTGCAGTCACCGCTCCGAGCGCTGATGCTGGTGCTAGTGGTAGCTTTAGCGCCGTCGATATGGTTGCTGGGACATCTTCGGTACTGAGCTATGGGCAACCGCCCTACACAAACGGCATTGGGAATGGTGCAGGTGATTCTGTATCCAGTTTGCCTGTTGCGCCGACACCAGCACCGGCACCGGCACCGGCAGCAGCAGCAGCAGCGCCAGCACCAGCGTTGGTATCAGCAGTGTCAGCTCTGCCCCGAACTGGCGGTATGCGGTTCGATAGCAACTCGTTGCTGCTTTTCGGCAACGACGTGGCCAGCAATGAGTTCTCGGCGCTGAACGAGTTTCTCGAGAGCCTGCAGCGGGGGGTGCGGGGCAGCGACCGGGTCGATAGCGACTGGCTCGACGGCGACCTTCGGCTCAGCAACCCGCCCAGCAGCTCGCCGTCCGAGCACCCGACGTTCCCTGCGGTCGGGTCGCCGGTTGTGCAGCCGCCGTACGCGAATGGGCGCACGCTTAGCCTGCCGACCGTGTCGCAGCTGATGGCAGGATCGGGCGGCGAGGGCGTCACGCAGACCGAGCGGTTTCTGCTGACGGCAGCCGACCCGAACGACGGCACGTCGGAAGACAAGCTGCGGCAGATCATCAATGCCAAGTACGAGGCCGGCATCCTGAAGCCCTACAACTACGTCAGCGGGTACACGCGCATGCAGCAGTTCATGGAAGCGCACGTGAGCCGCGGCAGCATCCTGCGCATCCGCGATGTGCTCAGCACGTTCCGGCCGACGTTCCGGTCGATTGCCCAGGCGCTGACGGACATCGACCTGCTGCTGGTCGAGGAGGGCTTCGAGCGGCTGCTGCTGGACTACGACAACGTGTTCAACTCGTTCGGCGTGCCGGCGTGCCTGTGGCGGCGCACGGGCGAAATCTACAAGGCCAACCGCGAGTTTGCCGACCTGGTCGGCGTGCCGCTGGCGTACTTCCACGAGGGCCGCGTGTGCATCTACGAGCTGATGTCCGAGACGTCGACGGTCAACTACTGGGAAAAGTACGGCGAGATCGCCTTCGACGCCACGCAGAAGGCGGTGCTGACCACGTGCGTGCTGCAGACCGCGGCGTCGGTGCGCAAGATGGTCGGCGGAGGAGGACCTGGTGCCGACTCCAACCCAGGCGCTGACGCCCAGCAGCCCAGCGCGCCGACGCGCTGCTGCTTCTCATTTACGCTGCGGCGCGACAAGTACAAGATCCCACTAGCGATTGCAGGCAACTTTATGCCCATAAAGCAGCAGTAAGACAGTGACACTAGGACAGTTCTCTGGGGTTTCCTTCTTCTTATTTCTAATATAATTCTGTACCTCATTTCTCGACATCTCTGCTCCCCGACACAATGGCCGACTTTACAGCAGTTCTGGCACTCAGCCTGGTGGCCAGCGCGTTTACCGAGGGCATCTCGTATGCGCTCGTCTACCGGACCGCCGAGTTCCAGCAGATAAAGACCAAGATCCAGCAGTGCGAGGCAAAGCTGGAGGACGAGGCGCGCTCGACAGTGGGCAACAGCAAGAACAGGCAGCGGCGAATCGACAGCATTGAGGCGACGCTGTCGACAGCGCGCAGCAAGGCCAGCAGCCAGCAGCTGCGCAGCATGGTTGTGGTGGCGGTGGTGCAGCTTGCGTCCATCTACCTGGTCAACCAGCTGTTCAGCGGCCGCTCGGTTGCGCGGCTGCCGTTCGAGCCGCTCAAGATATTCCAGAGCCTGACGCAGCGCGGGCTTCCGGAGGGCTCGGACGCCACGGCCTGCTCGGCCACGTTTGTGTTTGTGCTCGGCGGCCTGGCGTTCAAGGCGATCATCGACCGCTGTCTCCAGCTTGGGCTGCCCAAGAGCAGCGCGCTGCCCAAGTGGGTTACCAACCCCGAGGAGGTTATCGGCGGCAAGAAGTAACGCGGTGTTTAGTTACATGAATATATTGACAACAGCAACAGCGATGCGCATACTTTATTCTCTTCATAGCAGGTCGCGCTTGCGCGATGTCCGCTGGTAGGTGCGCAGCACCCACTCCTTGTCGGCGTCGGGCATGTCGACTGTGCCCAGGCGGATCTCGTACGGCCGCATCTCGAAGCGCGGGCCGACCTCGGCCAGCTGGACCTCCTTGTGGCCGCTCTTGGCGAAGACGTGGTGGCGGAACGAGATGAAGTCGCTGTCGTTGGCAAAGGTCATCACGCGCTTCGAGTCGGGCTTGGGCACGGGGAACAGGTACTTGAGGACGCTCTTGATGCGCGCGCCCAGGCTGGAGTTGAAGCTCTCGAAGATGAGATGCGGGAAGGCCTCCGAGATGTTGCCCTGGTCCTTGATGTCGTGGCGCAGCACCACGTTGTACAGCGTGAAGTGCACGGTGGGGCCGTAGGGGAAGTGGCTGACAATCAGGCCGTCGGGCTGGCCGCGGGTCTCGTGCAGGATGACCAGGTCGGTGACCTCGTTGGCCTTGCACGTCTCGACGATCTCGTTGATGACGTAGTTGCCGCGGTTGATGCGCTGCGAGTTGGGGATGACCAGGCGCATCTCCTTGGCAAACTGCTGCAGGCGCGTGCTGGGGTCGCGCGACGTGGTCACGACGACCTTGGGGTCGAAGATGCCTGCGCGCGCGTACTCGTCGTCCTGCGTGTCGATGGCCGACGCCTGGGCCTCGTCGAGCTTGAGGGCCTGGTTCAGCAGCTCGGCCTCGTTCTGCAGCTCGGTGGGGATGGGCTTGCCGTCGCGCAGGGCCTCCTTCAGCTTCTGCTTCTTCTCGAAGGTCTGGCGCTCCTGCACCTCGAGCGACTTTTTGTAGAGGTACTCGCGTCTGAGTCTGGCCTGCCTGCGGAGCATTGTGTGAGTAAGTGAATATGCGTGTGCGTGTGAGTAAGTAAGTGGGAGTCTATCTGTGGTTGGCGAGTGAGGGCTGAATTGGGATACGAGACGAGCAGAAGGGAGATCGGGAAGCAAGCGTAAAGAGCGAGAAAGCGAGAGAGAGACTGGAAAAAAAAAGTCGAAGAGCGATCGGGCGATTAGATCTGATCACGGAGGCGGTTTAAAATATTTTTTGAAGGATGGGCAAGAGAGAGAGAGAGCAAGCGAGCAGGGCGTGGGGGCTTCTTGAAAGTCTTCACTGGCTCATTGCACTAATACTAATACATATTCTCCACGCGTGAGACGAAATGCCGGACAAGATATCGACAGGGGCCAAGAAGGGCGCGCAGAAGTACCAGAACGCGTTCGCGTACACGCACAACCGGGGGTCGAAGACGACCAAGAAGATCCTGGCGCTGCCGGTGGGCGGGCTGTGCAAGCGGTGCACGGACCAGATCCTGTGGCGCAAGCAGTACCGCAAGTACAAGCCGCTGACGGCGGTCAAGAAGTGCGTGCGGTGCTCGCAGAAGAAGGTCAACAAGGCGTACCACGTGATCTGCGACGACTGCGCGCAGGAGCGCGGCGTGTGCGCAAAGTGCCTGGAGGCGCACGAGATCGTCGAGGGGGTCAATGGGCGGACGGCGCAGGAGGAGCTGCGCGACGAGCAGGAGCTCCAGCGCAGGCTGGGCGCCCTGCGCGAGCGCCAGCGCAGGTCGTGTCTGCGCAAGCTGGAGCGCGGCGAGATGCAGCCCGAGGACGTGCCGGAGGCGGGCGGCAGCGACTCGGACTTTGCGTTCACAGACGACGAGGACGAGGACGAGGACGAGGGCGACGATAGCGAGGACGACGATAGCGAGGGCGATGATGCCGAGGAGGATGCCGGCAAGAAGGGCCGGCAGTAGAGAGACAGGGCTGGGAGCGGTGATTCCGGATTACGCGGGGAGTGGGGGTGCCAGATCCGTTCTATTAATATCGCACCAGCTCGGCCGGCATGTACGCGCCTGGCTCTTTCGTTTGTAGTTGATCGCCTTTCCTCCTTTCTGTGTTATGCCTGGTGCAGCAATAAACGTGTAAATTCCGACGGTCTTCCAACTGCATTCCCCTTGTCGGCAGCAGGCGCCTTCTAATTCTTAATACATAGACACATTTGGGCGGAGAGGGCGCAGGCAGCGAAGAAGAAAAAACAGAAAAACACAGGCTTGGCCCGCGGGTCATTCAGATGGGACTAACAATAACGGCGACGTTCGAGCGGCAGGGCATTTACTTTGCAGGCGAGACGCTCGAATGCCACATTCGGTTCTCCAACGAGCGCTCGACGCAGACGCAGGCGCTGTCTTCGGCAGCCGCGTCGGCATCGGCCGAAGGCAACGTCGGTAGTGGCAGCGTCGGCGGCGGGATGGCAGCAGCGGCAGCAGCAGCAGCATCGCCACCGCCGGCGGCGACAGCGACAATAGCAGCAACACTGGCGCGCGAGGGGCGACGACGCAGCACGGCGCAGCAGGCGGCGCGGCGGCACCGGGGCACGGTCGGGCTGGCGGCGTTCCCGTCGCTGGACGAGGGCTCGGGCGACTCAGGCAGCGCGCAGCGGGCGGCACGTGCATCGTCGGCGGTGAGCACGCCGACGTCGAGCTTCTCGTCGTGGCTGCCGTTCGGCGGGCGGCCGCAGCAGCAGGCGCAGCTGGGGCTGCAGACGGCGCGGCGGCCGACGCACAGCACGGCCAGCGAGGCCGGCAGCAGCGGGCTGCTGGGCAGCCTGTGGCGCAACCTGTCGGGCGGCGGCGGCGGCGGCGGCGGCATGCTGGCCGAGGGCGACGTGGGCGTCGAGCGGCTGGCCATCGGGCTCGCCGAGGCGGCCGGCACCATGGCGCTGTCGCCGGCGTACATCGGCCGCGAGGCGCTGGAGCAGCTGGTGCGCCACCGCGGCACGGACTTCGGCCCGGGCGGCGCACGTGCGGCGCCGGTGGGCGGCGGGCTGGGCGGCTGGGTGCCGGGCGCCGGCGGCCAGGCCACGGGCGGCGGGCGCGCGCACAAGACGCTGCCGCTGCTGGCGGCGGCGCCGGCCGTGCTGTTCAGCGAGCTGGCGCTGGCGCCCGGCGACTCGCAGACGTTCTCGCTGCGCATCGACCTGCCGGCCGGGCTGGCGCCGTCGTTCCGCGGCCGCGCCGCCTGCATCGCCTACGACGTCGTGGTGGTGGCCAAGCGCAGCATGCTCGACGCCGGCGCGCACGTGGCCCGCATCCCCTTCCGCGTGCTGGCCGCCGTGCCGCCCGGCGGCGCCACGCCCGCCTTTGCGCTCGAGCGCCCGCTGCGCATGCCGCCGGGCAGCGTGCGGCTGGCCACGCAGGAGGGCGTCGGCGTCGGCTTCGGCCTCGGCAGCGGCGGGGACGGCCTGTCCTCTGCCGAGAGCCTGCCGCTGGGCCGGCACTCTGCCGGCTCGGACGGCGCCGGCGACGGCTCGGACGGCGCCGGCGACGACTCGGACGGGGCCCGCGACGACTCGGACGGCGCCGGCGACGACTCGGACGAGGCCGCCCCTGCCGACGCGCTCTACCGCCGCCTGGCCCGCTCGCCCTTCCTGCAGGCGCTGCTGCGCGACACCGGCCTGGACACGCCGGCCAGCGCGCAGAACGCTAGCACCACCACGAGCGCCACCACAGGCGCGAGCGTGCCGGCGCTGGAGCTCGGCGGCGGCGCGGGCGGCGGCTCGTCGCAGGCCAACATCCTGGCGGCGTGCCGGCGGCGCGCGCCCGTGGCGTTCTCGCTGTCGCAGGGCGCGCAGACGCCGGCGTCCGTGTGGCTGCCGCGCCGCACGTACCAGCTGGGCGACATGGTGTGCGGCCGCATCGACATCCACGGCGGCGGCAGCGGCGCGCCGCGCGTGTACCACATCAGCCTGTGGCTCGAGGCCCGCGAGGCCGTCGGCCGGCGCTTCGCCAACTACGGCGCCGCGCAGACCGAGGAGCTGACGCGCAGGGTGGTGGCCGAGCACCACGGCTTCTGCCGCGCCAACCGCTCGCTGGGCTTCTCGCTGCCCACGCCGCCCGCCGCCGCCCCCAGCTTCGACTCGCCGCTGGTCGCCAACGTGTGGCAGCTGCGCATCGAGCTCATCACCGGCGCTGCCGCCGCCCACGCCGCGCCCGACCTGGCGCTCAGCGCCGCCACGCCCTTCCCACCAGCGCCGCCGCCGCCGCCGTCGTCGTTGGCATCGGTGTTGCCGCCGTCCATCGTGACCGCCCACCTGGGCCGCCGCCGCAGCACCAGCACCAGCACCAGCACCGGCAGCGGCAGCAGCCGGGAGCACGTGCCGGCTGCCGACGGCGAGGCTGCCTCGGTGCTCTCGCTGTCGCCGCCGCCGCTGTCGCCCGTGCTCTCGCCGCCGCCAATCACGCCGCTGTTCGGATCGCCGGCGTCGGCGCCACCGCGCGCCGGCCGCATGCGCTCGTCGACCGTAGTCGGCAACGCCGCTGCTACCACCGCCGCTGCCGCCGCCGCTGCCCCGCCGCTGCCGTCCCCTGCCGCCGGCAGGCACAGCCTCGACAGCCAGCGTCTGCCGGCCGCCGCACGCGCCTCGGCCGACCACGGCCCGCGCACCATCCGCAGGCGATACGACGTGGCCGCCGAGGTGCTCACGCAGACGCTGTCCTGCACCGTCCCCATCCAGATGCACCCGTCGCTGGCCAGCGCCGTGCGCGACGCAAACAAGGACTCGTACACAATTGATCTTACAAGCTCTCCCTAATACCCTTAATTCATTGCGCTCCACAGAAAAAACCAAACACACACATTACTCGGCCAGCTCGCCATCCTCCATGTCCTCGTCGGCTTCGAGGTCCATGTCCTGCTCCTCGTTGTTGACGCTCCCGTCGCGGCCTTCCGTCTCGCCGCCCCTGCTCCTGCTCCTGCTCGCGCTGCGGTCTCTGCCTCTGGAGTAGCTGCGGTCCCGGCCTCTGGAATAGCTGCGGCCCCGCGCCTGGTGCTGGCCCTGTAGGTGATGGCGGTGCTTGTCGTGGTCCCTCGAAGGCGTGTATGCGCTGCTGTGCTTTTGCTGTGCCGCGGGCACCGGCGGCCGCAGCTGGCTGTCTCCGACGTGGCCATCGCCAAAGCTGGACGACCGCCGATGGTGGTGGCTGTACTGCGTCTTCGTCTGGCTGTGGTACGGGTACGGCGACGGCAGGTTCGACGGCGACGAGCCCGTGTACAGCGGCGTCCCCGGCCGCGACTGCCGCACGCTGCCGCTCAGCGTCGGCGGCGGTGCCAGCGCCGGAAGCCCGATCAGCGACCGCACGCCGTTCACCCGCTCCAGCTCCAGCTGCTCCAGCTCCTTGGCCGACGTCGACTCGATCATCTGCCGCTCAAACTGCGCCATCGTGGCCTTCTGCAGTCCCAGGTCGATCGCCGACGAGCTGATCTCCTGCAGCCGCGTCTTGAGCTGCTCGCGGTACATGCCCGCCAGCTTCTCCTCCCTGGCCTGCCGCTCCTGTCTGCTTTTCGTCTCCTCCGCCCCGGCGCTGCTGGCACCTGACGCCAGGTCGCGGATGCCCCGGTTCAGCACCTGTCGCTCCTGGTCCTTCAGCGCCTGCAGGTGCGACAGGATATCCGTCGCCGGCCGCGACGTGCTGCTGCGCCTGCTTGCCTCTCCCGACGCAGAGTCTGGCCGCCGCACGCCTGTCTGGCCAGCTGCCCGCTTGTTCACCGCCGCTGTCGATCCAGGTTTGATGTGCGACCTGTGTTTGAGTATCCGCTGCATAACGCTTTTGACAACTATATATCGGCGGAAAGAGTGTAAATATTACGCAGCAGAAATTAGCAAGACTGAAGAGTCAACACCACTCGCAGCTTAGCCACCCAATGCAGGCAACGTATCCATCTATCCATCTTTCTCTTGTTCTCGCTCCCGCTTTCCTCTCTCAACCAGCAAAAAATCCTTTTTTTTTTCTTTTCAGCTACGACATATGAGCAAAGAGTAGTGTGCCCAGACGAGCGATTGGGATTAAAAGTGAATGCTTTAGTTTCAACAGAAAACTATAAACAAGAGTTTGAAGCGATATAATACATTCGCGCTAGAGTTAATTTTTTTAGGGATGTGTGTCGTTGTACATGTAGATGTGCGCAGCAAAAAGGTGCTAGAGAATAAACATAGTGGGTCTATGTAGAATCTCTGCTCCTCCGCACCCACGCTCACTATTGGTCGCCCACATCTCTGGTACCAGGTGTGCGAGCCTGTGCGTGACGGGCCTTGATAACCATCGCGCGAGCACACATGCGTAGAAGGGGGGAAGAAGGCATATCCAGGGCAATATCATCAAAGGCAACAAGCCAGCACAGATGCAGCAGTGTGTGAATTTGTCGCTCAACTTTTTGTTCAATCGCCTCGTCTGGGTTGTCATTTCTGACACTACGTACTCACGCTCATATCTGCAAGCTGCGCCGCTCGCTGGAATCCACGCCAGCACAGGGTGCCTCAACTATGGCTGCCATGACCAGGCGATCCTGGTCGTATTGGCCGAATCGACGCCTCTAGACCCACACTCCCTGAAACCGCTCGAGATCGGGCGGTCACAGAAAAGGTATAAAAGAGACAGGGACAAGAGAGAGAAAGAGATAAAAGTGGAGGTATAAAGTGATAAAAAGAAGCAGAGATTGAGAGAACAGTGTGCGCGGCAGCAAGTGCGATGGAGCGGCTTATAGACAATAGCTGGAGAGAGAGACAGAGAGAGAGAGAGAGAGGAAGCGAGAGAACAAAAAGCAAGAACATGACAACAAAACACAACAAAAGCAGCAGCACCGGCACCATTGATGCCTTAGTCAGAATGATCACCTGAATCTTCAGAGCCCGACGACTCGCTCTCGCCACTCGAGCTCATATCGATATTGGTCCCCTTCGAGCGACCGGATTTGCCTACAGAGAAAAAGAGACACGAGACACGTCGCGCGAGAATAGAGGGTAAGTGCAAACGACGATAAAGTAGCCACGGTGGCGGTTTTACAGTGCACACAGGTCATACTTACCATCCCGCTTGTTTCCCGACTTTGACGAGTCCAGACGCCGAAGCTTCTCGTCCAGCTGGTTCATACTCCGCTGATCAGCCTCGTCGGGCCGCGGATACGCCGAGGGCTGCACCGGATCGGCCATGGCAGCACCGCCGTCCTTCTTGATGGCATTTTGGGCGTTGTTGCGCTGGATCGCCTCGCCGGCCGCCTCCTCGCGATCAAGCACGACGTACTCGTACAGCTTGCGAAGCGTAAAGTGGTCCAGTGAATCAATGTCAAGCTCAATCTCGTCCTCCTCCTCGTTAAGGTCGGGATATGCCGACTTGATAATCATCAGCGCCACGACCATGCGGCTCTCGTCAAACTCGTCGATACGAGCACTGAGCGCACGCTTCTGTTCCAGAGTGAGCTCGAGCGACTCGATGCTGCCACGGCGACGACGCCCGCGCCCACGTCCAGACCCAGTCGGCGTGTGTCCGCCGAAAGTTGTCGTGTCGTAGTCATCGCGGGACATGGCTGCAGATCCGCCACGCGATCCGCGGCCACGACCACGTCCGCGCCCCCTTCCGCGAGCTGGCGGCAGCTGGTGCATCGGCGAGTGCGCCGGAGGCGACGAGACGTAGATTGGCGACGCATTTGCCGAGCCAGGATGGTGGTGCAGAACGTTGACTGACGATGTCATTAGCGGCGGCGAGCGAGTAGCCGATCTGGCCGAGCTGATGCTCGGACGACGCGGCGTGCTACGGCGACGTCCACCTGTTCCCTCTCCGCGCTTGAGCTCCTCAAGCTGACGTGCCATGCTCTGGACCTTCATCTCCAGATCGCGGATCTCGTCCACGTGCGACGCCTGGCTGCGCGTATCAACATCGATATCATCGTCAACTCCATACACGTGCTTGTCAAACTCGTCCTCGCCGGCAACCGGCGGAGAATGGGCAATGGCAGCACCGCCAGAGTACGTGGCGGGAGACTGGCTCGAGCGAACAACAGGCAGCTCGGTCCACTTGGAGTCAAACCGCGCCTCAAGCGCACGACCAGCCTCGTGCACAGGGTGCCCAGGGGGGTTGTACGTATAGCAATTGCGCAGCATCAGTCGCATGTCAGACTCGAACTCTAATGGCCCACTGTACACGTCGTTCTCGAGCTTGCTCTTGATTGTCGACAGATCCATCGGCTCCTTGATTACCGTAAAGTAGTCAGGGCAGTTCATCGCAACCGGATCGACCGGCTCAAGGAACGGATAGGCGATGCTGAAGTTTGTCTTCTTCATAAACTCCTTGACCACGTTGAGGCAGAAGCGCAGCTGCGGATCGGTCGTTCGCGACTTTTTCCGCTGCATGTTTGGAAGATCGCGGCTTGGCGGCGGGTGAGAGTCGCGCTTTGGGCGCGCACCAGACGCCGTGTTCGGGGTGCGCGTACCCGTCTCAGCGGTTCGCCGGTTGTGCTCGGCAAGAGCGGTATCAATTCCCGAAGGCATCTTTTTCAGCTGGCTCTCAAACATGGTCTCGAGGTTGGCCGCCATGTTGCCAACAACAGACTCGCGCCCGTTGTACATGTAGCAGTTGTTGAACATGAGCCGGAGATCGTCGATAAAGCCCTGCGTATCAAGATACTCGCGCGATCTGAGCTTCGAGTCGATAGTGCTCAGATCAATCGGGTTCGTGACAATCGTCGGGTAGTCTGGGATCTTTAGAGCGACAATGTCAACCGGGTTAAGGAAGGGTGCAGCATCGCGGTGCCTCTTGAGAGCCCGAACCATTGCTGTGCAGTATTTGTGTTGCTCCTTGGTCATGATAGACGCTGGTTGCTGGATCTCAGCCTGCGATCCCGCACTGACGTCAATTGTGAGGTTGGGCTTGGATGACATCGAGGGCGGTGCTGGCTTGGCTGCCGTCATCTTGTCGGCTACCGACGAAGCCGCCTTTGGCGCACCAGCCTTGGTCTCAGTATCGGTATCCGACTGGATCAAGATGGCCTGCCCCTTCTTTTCGGGGCTGATGTCCATTGCTATGTCCAAAGCTGGGTTTTCGGGAGGCGTGACTGCGTCGACAACCTGTCCGTTGGTTCCGAGTTCGGAGGCGGCCTTTTCTGGTGATACAACGTCCATGGCAGAAGACGAGTGCGCCGGCGAATGATCCAGGCGACTAACGTCCGAAACCACCGACATCTGTTTGTTTTCTAAGTCAACCACGCTGGAATTCTCTATACGCATGCGCTTTGGAAGGGGCTCGGCATTGTCTGCAGGGCTGGTAGCAGTGGCAGTCTCGGCCGCCGACGCAGACTCTCCGTTCGTGGTAGTAGGCGCATTGTGCCCTGAATGGATATCTTTGTGTGAAACGCTGGCTGTAGAATCACCAGCAGCAGCGATAGACTCGCTCTGGCCAATTGCCGCATCGGCAATCTTCTCTGGAGATACCGTATCTACGCTTATCTGGGCGTTGGGATCTGTACTATACCCATCGCTTGCCATCATGCCCGTGTGTCTGATGAAGAGCGCAGTAGAAGCGAGCTGATTGTTTGTTTACCGATTGTGCGTCGGTGTATGTATGCGTGTGTGCGGTAGACGAACTCTAGCGACTATAGATAGAAGCAGACAGTAGAAAAAAAAGATGCAGTAATTTATTAATTAATAACAGCTGTATATGTACAAGGATACAGAAAACGGAAACACTAAACACAAAGGCTGTGCAAACAAAGCTCTCTAGACTAGATAGCATGCACGCATGCTATGTTCCAGATCCACATGTATGCGATTGTCTAGCAAAAAAAAAGAGTGTAGTCGAATTCAAAAGGCGCAAATATTTTTTTTAAGAAAGGTGTGTTCTGCACTTACCGACAAGAGTAACCGTAAGGATAATCGACGTCAGTACGCCCAGTCTCGCGTTGATTTAAAGTTTACGTCTATTTGCACGGGTCAGAATCGGTGACGCGAACAGATAGAACGGCACACGCGTTTTATCTTTTCAATATACAGATATAAATCTGAAAAAGCTGATTGGGGCAGAGAGACGCGTGGCGAGTGTACTCGTGTGCGGGGAGCCCAATAAAAAGAAAAGGAAAAAGAAAATACGAAAAAAACGCCGGCTTATTTAATGCCCAGCAGCCGCGAGATAAAATCCTTCAAACAAATCTGCAAAAGGGGTTGGGTCGGAGGGTATGGGGCCTGGTGGAATGGCACGCGGATTGGGCAACAGCAAGGGGAAAACAAGCAAGATAGAAGGGGGGAAAAAAGTGAGGACGAAAAAAAATGTCAAAGGAAGAAAAATCAAATTTTTGGGCGAGACCAAACTCTTTTCTCTGAGCGGAAAGGTGGCCAGTTTTATTTTTCTTTCCACTCCCGTGACGAGGCAGCCAGAGCCAGCAAGATTTTTCTTCGCTATTTCCACAATTTCGAAAACGTGTCATTGTTTGGCTTTGGGCCGCGAAAGCCCAACAAATCCTCGCATCCGGCTCGCAAAAGGAGCGGGAGAACAGGGGGGAGGGCATGACCGCAGAATTTTGCGCTTGAAAATGGGGAGGAAGATGTTTTCGCGACAGTGAATCGCGTGCTGATTGGCTAGTCACTCGATGAGGCTCTCTGCGCCAAACATGCGCTGACGCATGATGATTGGCTGGCACGGCCTAGACGCTCTGCAGAGTCCGCATTCTGTATGCAGCCAATCAGACAGACCGACAATTTGAGCGCGCAAAGCAACACACACACGCATTTCCGACCCGAGCTTCCACGCCTTTCTCTGGTGAGAATATTTAATTTTTTCTCTCCATTTATTGAAACTGGCCGAATTCGAATTCGCTTTAAAATTAAAATAATGGCAGAGCATTTGGCATCGATTTTCGGCACAGAGAAGGACAAGGTGCACTGCTCGTTCTACCACAAAATCGGGTCGTGCCGTCACGGAGACCGGTGCTCGCGGCGACACGTCAAGCCCACGTACTCGCAGACGATCCTTGTGTCGAACATGTACAAAAACCCGTCGCTCAAGCCCGACTGCCGGCTGAACGACGACGAGATCCAGAAGGGCTTTGAGGACTTTTACGAGGACATGTTCCTCGAGCTGGCAAAGTACGGCGAGATCGAGGAGCTCAAGATCTGCGACAATGTCGGCGATCACCTGCTCGGCAACGTGTACGCAAAGTTCCGTCTCGAGGACGACGCCCAGAAGGCAGTCGACTCGCTCAACAACCGCTACTATGCCGGGTTACCGATCTGGGCCGAGCTCTCGCCAGTAACAGACTTTCGCGAGGCTTGCTGCCGCCAGTACGACTGCGGCGAGTGTAACCGCGGCGGCTACTGCAACTTTATGCATATTAGGAAACCGGCACGGTCGCTAGTGCGCGACTTATTCGACGGCCAGGACCTTACCATACGCGAAATGCGTCGCGTCGAGCGAGAGAGGCGCCGCCAGCGCGACACCCAGTCGTACTCCCACTCTAACAGGACTCCGTCGCCGCCACCGCCACCGCCACCACAATCCGGATCGCGCACGCCGTCGCCTGCGCGCAGCCCCTGAGACCGTCGGACAAAGAGCCCGGATAGATACTAATCGCTGGTCGAGTAGACGGCCATTTACTTACTGATCTTTCTGTATTACACATGTGTGCGTGTAGGGAGCTTCGCTGCGAGTTGTGCCAAGAAATGGCGTTGTCGGTCTGCACGCCACCTGGGACCATTGCGGTAAGAATACATTTTTTAAAAAAAAAAAGAGAGAAACTTTGGTTATAAAACTTGCTTAATAAACTGTTTACACTACGAATCGGATGTTCATTTGACAAACGAACTCAGGTTGTTCATTCGAATGATGTCCTGGTTCTTGCGCTTCGAGCGACGGCTGGGCTCCTTGTTGGGGCGAGAAATGACCGAGTTGATCTTTTGCACGTCCGAGGGGTGGATGTATATGCACGCAGTGTCGAATGCACATTCGGGATACATGCGGCACGTCTGGGAGGGATGCACGTACTTGCAGTTGCGGTTGCTGCATGTGGGCCAGAACCGGCACCGCCGCTTGATGCTGCCGCAGGACGCAGTGATGGGTTCTTCCTCGTCAAGGACCAGGTCTGCGGTCGTCTGCTCGCTTGGATCGGCGTCCTTGCTCGACTCTGACGTCTTTTCGGTAGCATCACTGCGCAGACTCTTTTTCGAGGACGCCGTGCTATGCTGCCGCGATCTGGTGCTGGCGGTGCTACCGGTGTTGGAGACTGAATGGCCGAGCGCCTGCGTTTGGCCATCCTTTGCCTCGATCGGTACGGTGGCATCGGTGTTTGCAACTGATGCTGCACTCGATGCAGCCTCGTTGCCAGTAGCATGGCTGTCTGCTGGAACTGCTGAGGGCTCTGTGACACGCTGGTGGTTGCTGTGAGTCAGCTTTCCAGGAATAAACTCCTTCGCCATCGTATTGAGCGTCGAGCTGCGTGGACGCCCTAGCTCGACAGTCGCTGTGTGAAGCGCGCTTGGTTTGGCGTCGACCGCCTCGTTGTCAGTAACATTGGCTGGAACATCAGTCTCATTCTGCGAGGCACTCCTGCTGCGAGAGTTGCCCTCGTTATCATCCTTCTCTGGTTCTTCAGAGACCGGATCGGCCTTGTCGCTGACGGGCTCATCCGCAGCTGAACCTTCGTGTTCGGCAACATGGCTGCTCGCTGCATCGTCTTCCTGAATGCTAGTTCCCTGCGACTCAACGATACCCGATTGTGACTGACAATCATCTGGGACAGCGGGATCCTCGTCTGGCTGCTGCTGCTGCTGCTGCTCGACCAGCTCCTCGGGCATTACTTCATTTGCATCGTCAACCGAAACCTCAACCACTGAATCTGCCGGCGTCTTCTCGATAGTCTCAGAGGGATGATGGCTATCTACATCATCGGCAGCATTGTTGTCGGGAATTGTAACGGTAGTGAGCACGGATGCCACGGCCTCAGCATAGCTCTCGCTCAGCTGATCGCGGCTGACACCCTGCTCAAGCGGCGGGGTGGCAACTTCGGCGATACTCGAATCGATGCTCGAGTCGTCAGAGTCGGACAGGTCGCTAGGGACAAGAGCCACGACATGCTCGATCGGGGCAAACTGCGGGCTCTCGGGAGCCAGTGCAAGCGAGCGCGACGCTAGGTAGCTCGATGGCTGCGTGCGATCAATGTACGAGCGGGCAAACTCGTTCGGGTTGCTTGTATACCGCGTGCGGATGGCCGACTCGCTCAGAAGCGGCTGTGATTCGTCGGGGACCACCGCTACATTTGGTGCATTGCAGGTATCGTCCGATGCAGCCGTCACGGTGGCGGTTCCAATGTCGGCCTCCTCGTCATCTACAGATAGTTAAAGTTTGGTCGGGCAATTGTGTTTAGCGACTCGTCGGCAGACCATTATTTTAGCGAGGAACAATGTAGCTGTGCGCATTATCCAGACAAGCATCTCTCCCAGCCTGATAAACATCCTCCTTGATGTCAATTACATTTATGCAGGCGGGTTGGATGAGCTTGATGAATTAAGATGGGGGTCGGCGAGAGTGGCACACTCTCCTTTCTTCCCAACAGGCCCACCAGAGAACGCAGAGGTGGCCATTGCTGATTGTTAGGCAGCCAGCACATGCAATACGCATGATGGAATGGCAGGCAGGCAGGAAGGAGAGAGTCTCTTTTTTTGTGCACTAATCTCTGGCCATGATCCGGAAATGTGGCTGTGCTGAAATGGCAGTTGCCAGACATTGTGTACACAAAAATAGTGACATGTGCCTGTTCAGGTTACCGCGGCCAGTTGGAACAGCTACAAACTACAACTTACCACTATGCGACGAGGCCTTGCGCTGAGAGCGCCGATGCAGATGAACGTAGGTTCCCACGGCAAGCGCAGTTACCGCCAGACCGCCGATGCATGCGCAGGCCACAACCTCGGTTGAATACATGGCCAACTAATGTGCAGAGGAAAAAAGTTTAGAGATGATGGATGGTCGTAAAGTAGAGAGAAGAGTTTGCCAGAGCTTGTCAGGCGACACAAGGAAGGATGCGAAGCTGGGTGCGACGATGGTGTGGCAATAATGGTTATGCTAATGCGGATGGCGGGATGGATATAGCGTGTCAGTGTTGATGTCGTATTTATGCTGCCTGCCTGGTGCAATTGACAAGACTTCTCACAAAAGAGGGTAGAATATTAGCAAATAGAAAAATAAACAAATCGTGAATGAATGAACGAAGAAGCGAAGCGAAAGGAAAAAAGAAAGGGCGGAAAAGAGCAGGGTCTGGAAGCCTTTGTTTCGGGTGCAGGAAGAAGAAGAAAATTCAAGTCAAGAATCGATGAAATAACCCCATCTAAAAGGCTACAAAGAAATCTTTCAGAGTGTCGGAGGTTGAAAGAGCTGTCAAAACACGGAACTGTGCTGAAACTATAAAGAAAGAGTAGTATGGATTCGATGGTGAAAAGGCTGAAATACAAGCAAAGTCTTTACGTCTTCTTTCTTTTGCGCGGTGTCGACGCAGAGTCCGCGGTGCCACGTTTAGCCTTAGCACTAGGCTTGGGCTTGGCGCTGGCCTTGGGCTTCTTCGTAGCAATCAGGTCATCGTTCTCGAGGGTATCTCCCGACTGGCTGCCATCGTCGTCAGCATCGTCGTCATCGGCCAGGCCGTCGTCGTCGTCGTCAATGTAGTCCTCGGTATCGGGGCGTAAGCTGGCTGACGACGCCGCCTGCACCGCCTTTGCCGACGCTCCGGCCGCATGTCCGCTGAATGCAACAGGGTGGTTGACCTTTTTGTATTCGCGCGTGAATGCACTCTTGACCGCAGTCGGGATCCGCTTGATCATCTGCTCGCCGTCCAGATGCAGCTCGATCATCGCGTCCCAGTGGTCCTTGCTCAGGTAGTAGTGGTCCATGATTGCGATCACATCAGGTATGCCCGATGCGCCCTGGTCGGCCAGCGGCTTGATCAGCTCGGGGACCATCGCTGGGATGTACGACTTGCGGATCTCGGTCTTGTCGGCCGAGACTCGCAGGCGCATGTGGCTCTGGACGTCCTTCAGATAGCGCGACAGCTTGCTTCCCTTTGAGTTCTGCCCCAGCCACAGCGGGAACCGGTACATGCCGTTATGGCTACCGCGTACGTGGTATGCCGGACCCACACACGATAGAGCGGCATGCAGCGGCATCAGCCCCCACTGCTGCGAGCCACGCAGCTTGTTATCGACAATGTCAGCCTCGGCAATCAGATCAGCAGCCTTGCTCAGAGCCTCGAGCGACTCGCAGGTGTCGCTTGCAGCGCTGGGCTTGTTGTCAATGTAGTTCTCCTGCACAAACAGCGGCGTAATGGAAAAGTCGTTGTAGTATAGATCAAGCTTGTCTGCAAACGACATCGATGCGTTCTCCATACCATTCATATACTTGCCAATCACGTCGAACGGACCGATGGCTACCTCCTTGCGGTTGAGGGTCGAGAACGCCTTGCTCTCGAGGTAGTTCATCGACCCCTTGTTCAGCGAGTAGCTCGACATCAGATTAATGACCTGACGGATGTCGTTGTGCGTCGACTTTACCAGCTGGCCAATGGCGTTGGCCTCAATGGACAGACCCTCGCGGAACGCAATCGTGTTCAGGCGCGCACGCATCTGCTGTTCGGTCGGGCGACGGAAGCGCAGGTCCTCGCAGTAGTTGGCCAGCGAGCGCACCTTGGGCGACATCCGGTCGTTGCAAATGCAAATAATCGGCACGCGCGAGCGCTTGATAAGCTGAATCAGCTCGGCACTACCGCCGCGGTCGCCGCCAGACATGCCATCGACTTCGTCCATAATAATGACCAGCTTTTTGGCACCACTGGTGGTTGCAAACTCGGTGACATCTCGGTCGTTTTCCTGCTCCTGCTCGGTCTCGAGCTTGTTCAGAGCCTTGCGGTCAAACTCGAACACGCTGCGGTTGCTAACTGCTGCTCCAAGCATCGACTTTAGAGTGTTCTTGCTGCGTGTCTCGGATGCGTTGAGCTCGAAAACGTCAAAGCCGGAAAGCTTCGCAGCCAGATGGGCCGTTGTCGTCTTGCCGATCCCTGGTGGTCCAGAAATCAGCACGGAACGCTTTTCAGGGATTCCGCCCGAGGCCCACCAGCTAAGCCACTTCATAATCTCCTGAGCTTGCGTCTTGTGTCCGCAGAGCTCCTTCAGCTTGGTCGGCTTGTATTTCTCCGTCCACAGCTGCGACTGAGCCTGGCTAGCCGTAGACGCCGTCTTCTGTGCTGCAGCAGCCAGAGCTGAAGAGGCGCTCGAGGCTGAAACGGGAGCGGGCTTTGGGACAGGCCTAGAAACAGGCTCAGTTTTGACCTCGGACTGTTGCTTTGATGCGGGCTTGGATATAGCTTCAGCAGGGCGGTCCTGGGTCTCGGCAGATTTGACCTTGCTCTTAGCCACCGGCTCGTCCTTGACAACTGGTTCGTCAGTAATCACTAGCTCAGGTTCTGACTCCGGCTCGTTCCCCGGCTCAGGCTCAGGCTCGGTCTCGGGCACTGATGATCCAGCGTCGGGCTTGGTGCTTCGGATCATGTCCATCAGATTGCTTTCGTAGAGGCAGCGGGTCTTTAGAGACTTTGCCTTGTTGACCTTGCTCGAGCCTGGGTCGTTGCCAACAACCAGATACGACGTCTTGCCGCTAACTGCAGACGTTATCTGGCCGCCAAAGCTCTTGATGAGGTCAGTGATCTGCTCGCGCGTGAGGTCGCTAAACTCGCCAGTCACAACAAACTTGAGCCCTTCGAGACAGTTGGGAGCGCCGTCAGGCATGACACTTGCGGGAATATCGCTGGAGCCGCCCGCGGACCGATTCACCATTCCGTAGTTGAACTTTTTGGGAGCAACTGTTGGCAGCTCGTTTGCCGGAAAGCCAAACTCGGTGAGTGCCACCGGCTGTCCAGATGGACGGGCAGCAGAGGAGGTTGCGTCACTCTTTGCTGCAGCCTTTGATTTCGGAGCAGCCTTGGCTTTGGCCTTCGGCTTGACCTTGGGCGACGTGGCACCAAAAAACTCGGACGGATCAATCTCCTCGCCTGAACTGCCATAGTCCATGTAGTCGTCTCTATTGGAAAATAGCGACGTGGTATGTGCACTGAGTTAGAAAATAGCCATATGAGGGTATGCGACGGCTGTCTGGCGGTAGAGAATGGCGGAATCGAGAAACAGCATTTGCAGACGAAATTACTTACTTTGGTGCAGTACGGCGTGGCATCGGCTTCAAATAAAAATATAAGCAAAATAGAAACCAGACGAGGGCACGATTCAGAGAAGGCTACGGCAATTTGCAGCAGATAAACAAAAAGGTGAGCTAAACCAAGCTTTGGCAGAAAACGAGGGAGAAAAAGGGATGTCGCGTTATTTTGAAAAGCCAGCTGGGCAAATGGTTTCAGCCTCCGCAGCATGGAGCTCGCGTCAATGATCATCATCAGCGGTGATTACCGACTGGTAGATTGAGATCTAATCTCCAAAAAATCTATTGCTCCCTCCCCGCGATATCTATTTTCGCCGAGCGGCAAAGCCTCTTTTCATTAACGTTGTCAAAACTGAAACTTTATCTGACACACTCCCCTGTTCAAATAATGGCACATAGACTGACACGCACATCCGTGAGCGCGGGGCTGGGCTGCACGCGATCGATCCGGCGCGCGCTGGCGACCACATCGGCGGCGGCAGCGGAAGCGGCATCGACGGCAAATCCTGCTTCGGCCAGCAGCGACAGTAAAAACAAGTCCAGGCGCAGGCACCTGGTATTCAACAACCGCACAGGGCCGTCGCTCCAGCACTTCCTGGCGCAGCCACTGGGCACACAGCCGACCGGGGCCAGCAGCGCAGAGCCTGAGATGGTGCCGTACATGCCAACGGTGTCTGACTGGGGCGAGGGGCGCAAGTACTACGTCGAGGTGTACGGCTGCCAGATGAACGTCAGCGACACCGAGATCCTGATGTCGGTCCTGAACAAGGCGGGGTACCAGCGCACGATGGCGCTGGACGACGCCGACGTCATATTCCTGATGACGTGCGCGATCCGCGAGAAGGCCGAGGACCGGATCTGGAGCCGGCTGGCGTTCCTCAAGACGCTCAAGACCAAGGCGCGGCCAGACCGGCCGCCGATGGTCGGCGTCCTCGGGTGCATGGCCGAGCGGCTGAAGGAGCGGCTGCTCGAGAGCGACCGGCTGGTGGACGTGGTGTGCGGGCCCGACGCGTACCGGTCGCTGCCGCGGCTGCTGTCCCTGCGGGCAATGTCGGCCGACGGCGTGGCCAACGTGATGCTCTCGGCAGACGAGACGTACGCAGACATCACGCCGGTGCGGCTGGACGCCAACCGGGTCAGCGTGCACCTGAGCGTCATGCGCGGGTGCAACAACATGTGCAGCTTCTGCATCGTGCCGTTTACGCGCGGCACCGAGCGCAGCCGCGACATCGACTCGATTGTCGACGAGGTGCGGCGGCTGAGCCGCCAGGGCGTGCGCGAGGTGACGCTGCTGGGCCAGAACGTCAACTCGTACCGCGACACGAGCGCAAGCGCGGCGTTCGGCGACTCGGCTGGCGGCGGCGGCTCGGACCTGAGCCGCGGGTTCAGCACAATCTACCGGCGCAAGGACGGCGGCCGGCGGTTCGCCGAGCTGCTGCACCGCGTGGCGCAGGTCGACGCCGAGATGCGCGTGCGCTTCACGTCGCCGCACCCGAAGGACTTCCCGGACGAGCTGCTGCAGGTCATCCGCGACAGCCCCAACGTCTGCCGCACCATCCACCTGCCGCTGCAGTCCGGCAGCACGGCGTGCCTGCAGCGCATGCGGCGCGGCTACTCGCGCGACGCGTTCCTCGAGCTGGCGCGCCACATCCGCAGCGTGATCCCGGACGTCGCGCTGACCACCGATGTCATCGCCGGCTTCTGCGGCGAGACCGAGGCCGAGCACCGCGACACCGTCGACGTGATGCGCACGGTCGGCTTCGACAACGCGTTCATGTTCGCGTACAGCATGCGCGAGCGCACGCACGCGCACCGCCGCCTGCAGGACGACGTGCCGGCCGACGTCAAGGGCCGCCGGCTGGCCGAGATCATCGACGCGTTCCACGAGACTGCGCGTGCGAGGAACCAGCGGCTGGTCGGGTCGCACGGCCTGGTGCTCTACGAGGGCCTGTCCAAGAAGCGCGCGCGCCCGTTTGGCTCCGACGACTACGGCCACAAGGTGTTCCTCGACGTGCCGCCGGGCATGCTGCTGGCGCCGGGCGACTACGTGCGCGTGCGCATCGACGGCGCGTCGTCGGCGTCGCTGACCGCCGCGGCCATCGAGAAGACGACGCTGGCGCGCCACTACCGCGAGCACCCGCAGCCGGGCTGTCTGCCGGCCGGATCACCCGATTACCGTCCGGACAACGCCAGGGCGCAATCGCACGCCGGCCATGCATCCAGCCAGCCAGCCGCCGCCGCTGCTGCTGCTGCCGAGCGCACGCCGTGCACCGG
The DNA here is from genome assembly GCA_027574685.1 of Coemansia erecta. Taxonomy (NCBI): domain Eukaryota; kingdom Fungi; phylum Kickxellomycota; class Kickxellomycetes; order Kickxellales; family Kickxellaceae; genus Coemansia; species Coemansia erecta. The sequence goes on from JANBOJ010000021.1 coordinate 62,811, forward strand.
CTGAGATTTACGTCACGTTTTTGGCCTCCTCGCCTCCCCTCTTTTTTCTTTTCTTGAATTGCAGCCAGCTTCTTTTCCCCCTCGCATTCAGTATCTATTCATCGCTGTAATTTACGCCGCCCGCTCACCCTTCCTCTCATTCACATCATGCAGCTCAGCGACTCGGTGGCCGACGCGGCCGTCAAGCAGTACGCCATCGAGCGGCTGTCCAAGCTGCTGCGCCATCCCGACGACCTGGTGTACAAGGCCGACGACGTGCGGCGCAAGCTGGCGCAGGAGAAGCTGCTCATCGACGCGCAGCTGAGCACCGACGTGCGCCGCCAGTTCGACGACGTGCAGGAGGGCATCGAGCTGCTGTACTCGACGCGCGGCCAGATCAACCGCGTCAAGACCGACATGCAGCAGGTCGACCGCCTGTGCAACCAGGCCCAGAGCTACCTGACCAACTTCGACCGCATCCAGAAGATATCCATCGCCAACCGCAACTTTGTGCGCGCCAACGAGTTCTACCTGCAGTTCAGCGAGTTCCACGAGCAGTACACGCTGGTGCGCCAGATGCTGGCCGACGCGCAGACACACTTCGACCACGGCGACTTCAACCTCCTGCGCCTGCACTACTTTCTGCACAAGCTCGAGGACTTCCGCAGCCGCGCCCTGGGCTTCACTGGCGTCAGCGACGCCGACTCGGCCCAGACGCTGCAGCAGATGTTCGGCGGCCTCGACGCGCTGGTGGCCGAGTTCGAGGCCTTTCTGTGGCACGTGGCCAGCAGCATCTACGACCTGGCCCTGCGCGGCCGCGCCAACGTCGTCGTGCAGCTGCTCAAGGTCGTCGAGGCCGAGGAGGCTGCGGACCGCGCCCAGGAGCGCGAGCGCGAGGGCGCCGGTCTGGCGCGCCGCCAGTCGGCCATGTCGTCGACGTCGTCGGCCGCATCGGCGTCTGCCGCCGCGGCCGCTGCCCTGGCGCGCGGTCCGCGCAAGGAGCGCCAGGTCAAGCACTACCGCCAGAAGCTGCTCGATCTGATCCAGTCTATGGTTACACGTCGCGTCGACGACTTTATCGCCAACGAGGCTGCCGGGCTGGACGCTATCACCGAGGTCACGGGCTTTGTGGTCGACGAGCTGACCTTTGTGGCCGAGGCCGTGGCGCCCGCATTCCCGCCCAGCTACTTTATCTTTGACGTGTTCGTCGACGAGTACCACCGCGCCGTTGTAAAGAACGCCGACGCGCTGAGCTCGGCCGACGACCTCGAGGGCGGTGCCATCCTGGCGCTGCTGCGCTGGGTGCGCGAGTACTACTCGGCCATGCGTAAGGAGCTGAGCATCCCGCGCGACCGCCTGCGCCCGCCGCTGCTCGACGGCCGCGAGGACCAGCTGGCGCAGGAGTACCTCGACATCGCCGTGCGCAAGATCCGCGAGTGGGTTGCCAACCTGATGCGCACCGAGACCGCGTCGTTTGTTGCGCGCCAGGACGCGCCGACCATGGCCGAGGACGGGCTCTACGTGACCAACGCGTCGGTGTTCCTGTTTGAGATTGTCAACCAAAACATCGACGTCGTCATCGAGGCCCAGCGCGCCAAGCTGCTGTGCGACCTGGTTGCCGAGTGCAACAAGGTTTTCCAGGACCTGGCCAAGCAGTGGCGCGACCTGCTCGACGCTGAGAAGGCCAAGCAGATCGACACTCCGGACACTGTTGCCGAGGGCCTGGTCGACTACACCATGTCGCTGGCCAACGAGCAGATCCGCTCAGTGGTCCAGGCCGAGACCATCCGCGACGAGACCGGCGACCGCCTGTCGCGCTCGCACCAGGAGCGCTTCAAGGCTGAGCTGTCGCAGACCATGGACATATTCATGAACGTCGCCGAGGCCGCCACACAGACGCTGGCTGACATTGTCTTCTCGGATCTGCGCCCGATCACGTCGGCGCTGTACACCGTCGACTGGTACCAGGACGACCTGCTGCAGCCGGTCATCGAGACGCTGATGGACTACTGCCAGGACTTCCACGACCACCTGGACAAGTACCTGTACAAGCGGCTGATGCAGGACCTGCTGTCGCGCTTTGCGCTGAGCTACATCGACGCCGTCGCCGCGAAGGTCCGGTTCCACAAGGGCCAGACGTCGGAAAAGCTCAACCTCGAGCTCCACCGCGCCACAAAGTTCTTCAAGCAGCACATGGACGCCGGCGCCGTTGGCGAGACGCTCAACGTGGTGCGCATCCTGATCTCGCTGATCGACTCGACGCCAACGATGATTTTCCTCGAGTTCTTCTCGGTCAAGAAGCAGTACCCCGATCTGCCGCTGCAGCTGGTCGAGGACATCCTGACCAAGCGCGACGACCTCGAGAAGCAGCAGCTCAAGAGCATCCTCGAGTCGCTGCGCCAGAAGTCCAAGGGCGACACGGGGTCGTCGCTGGCAAAGCAGCGCACGCTGTTCTCCAAGCTCAAGAACTACCCGCCGCTGGGCAGCACCACGCCGGGCCGCTTCTTCTGACACCAGCCGCTATTAATACATATCCCTTTTTGCTTCTCGCTCATATGCACGGCCCTTTTTCCCGCCTGCGTGGCAACGCAGTAGGCGTGCGCAGTCTTGATGCTGCTTTTTACAAAGCAAAGCCATGTGGGCAGAAAATTCTGGGCGTTTGTTCTAAACGGAATGTTCCTGACTTGGCTTGCTTAAGCCGCACTCATTGGCCATCGCTATCGCTGCTCCCCCCAAACCTTGCGGGAAAAGGCTGGCTACAAACAAAGCAAATACTCGCATTGTTTCCCTTTTCCCCTCTCCGGCTCTCTATCTCTCCTCCTACTATTCATCCCGCGCCTTTTAACGACCCGCCTCTCTTTTCCTCCTCCAACCCCCTCTTTTCTTCTCTCCACATCTTACGGATATACCCTCTCTTACTGCTTAGCAACTAGTTCAACCATCTACTCCAGGGGTGTGCCTGCTTGCTCTGTTTTTTCTTTCTCTATTTCTTCTTACTTTGTCGGTATCTCTCCGCACGCGCAAGCACAGAGATACGCCTTCTTTATTGTCCCAGTCGTCTATTTGTTCTATTTGACAACTTTCCCCAGCTCTGAACCACCAGCCTCTGCCCCACCGCCATGGCTCCACCCCCACCACCTGCAACTGGCGGCGGCAGCAACGAGCGCACCCCGCTGCTCCCGAGCAGCAGCGGCGGCCAGTCGCGCAGCAGCCCGTTCGGTGTCACGCCCCAGCGGCTGACACACATGCTTGACCCCAAGGACCCCGACAGCCTCCGCGAGCTCGGCGGGCCCGAGGCCATCTGCAAGGCGCTGATGGTCGACCCCAAGGTCGGTCTGAAGCAGCGCGAGCAGATTGGCTCTGATGGAAGCTACCACAGCGAGCCCTTCCAGGTCCGCCGCGAGGTCTTTGGCCGCAACACGCTGCCCGAGACCCAGGCCGTCACCTTCCTGCAGCTCCTGTACGCTGCATACAATGACCGCACTCTGAGTAAGTATCGCTGCCCACTTTTGGCTCTCTGATAAAAAAAGAAGGGGAGAGGGGGACGAGAGGCGCTTTGACAAACAAGCGGATTACATGTCCTTTCTAGAAACGGCCACCGCACAAGCACTGCCATTGTGTTGTACAAAATCAGCACATTATTGTCCGTGCAGACTTGTTTCTGCTCGCACATTAAACACGGCAAGCCCGGTCTCTGCAGATACAGAAACACTTGTGTCGCTGATGTCTGGTTGAGATGGCTGGTGCACTCTTGATGTCAGTGACACGGGCGTGTGTTTCTGGATGCCTTCTCTTTCTATTGTCCTTTCCCTCACTCTCTCTTCGTCCTCCGCATATCCCCACCCCATCTGCGGGCTTCTGGACTCTCGCTCCTTTGATGGAATCGATTACAGGGCTGATCGCCTTGCTGATTACCGCATCATGACGCAATCAGAATTCCATCCTTCGATCGGAATTCGGCTTTTGCTGGATGGCTGATCTCAACGATATTTGTTACTAATGCTTGACTCTCCCTTTCTCACTCTGCTTGAGCGATGTAGTCATGCTGACGATCGCCTCGGCGGTCTCGCTTGCCGTCGGCATCTACGACGACACCTGGGGCAGCCACAAGAACGACGACGTCAAGGTCGGATGGGTCGAGGGCGCTGCCATCTTCCTCGCAGTGCTGGTCGTCTGCTTCACCAACGCGATCAACGACTACCAGAAAGAGAAGCAGTTCCAGAAGCTCAACGCCAAGAAGGAGGACCGCACTGTCAAGGTGCGCCGTGACGGAAACGAAGTCGAGATCGGCGTACAGGAAATCAATGTCGGCGACATTCTTCTGATCGAGCCCGGAGACATTGTTCCTGTCGACGGCGTCTACCTGACCGGCCACAACATGACCTGCGACGAATCCAGCGCCACCGGCGAGTCCGATGCCATCAAGAAGGGCACGCTCGACGAGGACCGTGACCCCTTCATCCTCAGCGGCGCCAAGGTGCTCGAGGGTGTTGGCTCGATGGTCGTCGTTGCTGTCGGCTCGCAGTCGTTCTACGGAAAGATCATGATGGCCATGCGCCAGGGCGAGTCGTCCGAGACCCCGCTCCAGCGCAAGCTCGACGTCCTGGCCGAGCAGATCGCCAAGTACGGTATGTCTGCCGCTATTCTGCTGCTCATCACCCTGACAATCAAGTACCTGGTTAGCTGTGCTCTCGCGCCCGAATTCCCTCCCTACAGCATCATGTTCTCGCACTTTGTGTCTATCGTCATCGAGGCCATCACCGTTGTTGTCGTTGCTGTGCCCGAGGGTCTGCCCATGGCTGTGACCATTGCGCTTGCCTACGCCACTACCAAGATGCTCAAGGATGGCAACCTGGTCCGCCAGCTGGCTGCCTGCGAGACTATGGGCGGTGCCACCGTTGTGTGCACTGATAAGACCGGAACTCTTACCCAGAACAAGATGACTGTTGTCCGTGGCTTCATTGCCGAGTGCGAGATGCGCAGCCGCTCAGATGTCCAGTCCTTCTTCAACACGCTTCCCAAGGACCTGCAGAAGCTGCTTCTGCAGAGCATTGCAATCAACTCGACTGCCTTTGAGGGTCCCGACGAGAGAGGCCACATCGAGTTTATCGGCTCCAAGAGCGAGTGCGCTCTCCTCGGCTTTGGCAAGGTCTGCGGTCTGGACTACCGCTCCACGCGTGCGGACAACAAGCCTGTGCGCGTCTATCCGTTCTCGTCCGAGAAGAAGACCATGACTACCATTGTTCCGGCCGAGTCTGAGGGCACCTTCCGCATCCACGCCAAGGGTGCATCGGAAATCATTCTGCGTTCATGCACAAAGTATATCGACCGCGACGGCCAGGTTCAGGAGCTGGATGAGACCCAGCGCAACGAGTTCCTGCGCTACATCTCGACCTTTGCCAACAATGCCCTGCGCACTTTTGCTCTGGCCTACAAGAACATCAACTCGTCCGAGCTCGACTGCTGCAGCGATGACGAGGCGCCGCTGTCTGACCTGATCTGGATCGGACTTGTTGGTATTCAGGATCCTCTGCGCCCTGGTGTCCGCCAGGCTGTCGAGGACTGCCACCACGCTGGTGTTATTGTTCGCATGATTACTGGTGACAACATTGAGACTGCCCGTGCCATCGCCCGCGATGCCGGCATTCTGACCAAGGGTGGACACGCCGTTACTGGTCCGCAGTGGCGCGCCATGTCTCCCGAGGAGCAGCATGCTGTGCTTCCGCGTCTGCAGGTTATGGCCCGCTCGTCGCCCATGGACAAGCAGATCATGGTTCAGCGTCTACAGGAGCGCAACGAGGTTGTGGCCATGACCGGCGACGGCACTAACGACTCGCCTGCCCTCAAGCTTGCCGATGTTGGCTTCAGCATGGGTATTGCCGGAACCGAGGTTGCCAAGGAGGCCTCTGACATTATCCTTATGGACGACGACTTCAAGTCTATTGTCAAGGCTCTTCGCTGGGGTCGTGCCGTCAACGACAGCGTGCGCAAGTTCCTCCAGTTCCAGCTGACTGTCAACATCACCGCCGTTCTGCTCACCTTTATCTCTTCGGTATTCAGCGCCGATGGCCAGTCTGCTCTGACTGCCGTTCAGCTGCTCTGGGTCAACATGATTATGGATACTCTGGCTGCCCTGGCTCTGGCCACCGAGGGCCCGACCGACGCTGTGCTCCATCGTCCGCCCCAGCAGCGCAACTCGGCGCTGATTACGTTCGAGATGTGGCGCATGATCATCGGCCAGGCAATGTTCCAGGTCGTAATCAACCTGCTGCTTCTGAACCACGGTCTCGAGATCTTCCACCTGCCCGCAACCACCTCGGGCATGGCAGTTCTGCGTACGATGGTGTTCAACTCGTTCGTGTTCCTGCAGGTGTTCAACCAGATCAACTGCCGCCGTATCCAGCCGCACGAGTTCAACGTCTTTGCCAACATCCACCGCGACACGGGCTTTATCTTGGTTCAGATCTTTATTGTCTTTGCCCAGTGGGTCCTCGTCACCTATGGCGGTATTGCCTTCTCGACTGTGCCTCTTACCTCGGCGCAGTGGGCTGGCACCCTGTTCATCGGCATGCTGTCGCTGCCCGTCGGTCTGTTCATCCGCTTCCTCCCCGACCTCAGCGCCTGCTTCGGTCTCGAGAGCGCAAACTCGCCTGCCCAGCAGCATCTGCCCGAGGTATCGACTGCTCGCATGCGCATGGAGGCCTCGGTCAGAGATGTCCACCACGCGATCCGCTTCTTCAGCGCCATCCGCAGCTCGCAAATGAGCAGCCACCCGGATCAGCAGCCGACCATTGACCGGATCAACAGCAACTTCTTGAACGAGTCTGGGCCTTCAGTCCCCCTGAACCGTGCATCGACCCTGCCTTCGGGCGACACGACTGCTACTCCGACTGCCCCTGTCAGCACCAGCAGCTCGTGGACGCGCGTCAAGAAGGCTGTCGACAAGACCAACGGCAAGAGCAGCATCTAGTTGGCCGTGCGGTGCGTCTCGTTCAACCTTGTATCAAGTTGCGTTTATCTCTTCCTTTGTTCTTTCAGTTTTATCCATGGTTTACATTTTTTCAAATAAAACCAAGACTGCCTCTTCGTGAAGCAGCAGCTCTAAATTTTTAACATGCGTTGCAGACAAGCTCACATGCACCAGACCCTTAAACCATGTTTGCCAATCAAAAAGACCGTCGGTCCCCGAATGAAAAAAAAAGTATTTATGAAATAGGTGTTTTAGTGCTCTCCCTATTTCACCGCCAATGTCACGACTTTCGCTACGCAACCCGCTACTCACTCCAGAACAGATAGCCCAGTCACCCTCGCAGCTACAAGGAATTACGCGGGACCTCGAGTCTAACCTGCGCGCCTACGGATGCCACTTGATAGAGGCTACGGGGACAGTTCTCCAGGTACCGCAGGTGGTAATGGCCAGTGCGCAGATACTGTTCCAGCGATTTTACTATCTTGCGTCCTTCCAAGACTTTCCGTTACGCGGAACCGTACTTGGAGCGTTGTTCCTGGCGTGCAAGGTCGAGGAGAACCCGCAAACTATTCGCAACATCATTAACGTCTATGATATTGTTGTCAAACGCGACAGAGGCTTTCCAGAGATTGTCACTGACGGATATGACGCCGAATACTACGACTTGAAGAATGAAATGGTTATCTCCGAGCTACAGATACTAAGGAAACTGGGATTCAATGTGCAGGTAGAGCTTCCATACGGTCTTCTTGCAAACTACCTGCAGAGCCTGGAACTTACCGAGCACGCAACGCTTCCGCAGCTAGCATGGAACTATTTGAATGACCTTCTACGCACACCTGTCTATGTATGTTTCCAGCCTGAGACCATTACATGCGGCGTGATTTATCTAGCAGCATACAAGTCGGGGATACGGCTACCAGAATCGCCGCCGTGGTGGATCATATTCGATGTCAACGGTGACGACGTTGTACAGGTTGCAAAGGCTACAGAGTCGCTTTATCTGCGCCAGTGGCCCAAGATTATGCCTCTTGATAGCTCGGAGCTAAGCATGCATCTCGAGGGAATGCTTGAAAGCCACGTCGACAGCGAACGCAAGAAACGGTGGGAAGATGCAGATGAGAATGTAGCTACTTTGGAGAGCAGACATGTCGAGAAGAGCATTGATAGAAAGAGGGCAGCGCAAAGCAGCCCGAGTTCTCTGCGACCGGCATCGAGATCAAGAACACGATCGAGATCCAGATCCAGAACAAGGCGGGAGCATTATAAAAACACGTCAGCTGCAGGACGCCCTATGAGCTCTCGCGACAGGAGCAGAGAAAGGAGTGGATATCGCCGAAATGGCAATAACGGTAGGAGCAATTCCAGAACAAGCGATCCGGCACACCACAGAGATCGAAACCATGGTCCACGCAGCAGAGTAAGCTACCGACGTCATTGATAGTCATATGTGGTATTCAGTTATTAGACAACAACTTGCATCTGCTGTTTATGCAAACCGTGGTTATTTGTAACATTTACTTAAATATTAATTTGGTATTTTGTTTGTTTGTTAAGATGACTGAAAGCATGCGAATCATTAACGCTAGTACGCTGAAGAGTCGTTATTGAAATCATACTCCTCTTTATTGTAGAATCCTTCTGGTGCAATCTCAAATATTACATCTACTTGATTCTTCGGAATATCAGTACTGTCATTCTCTTGACCCGCAGCCAGTATAAGGTAGTCGCCAACTATATCTTGAATGAATTCGCCAAATGTACCACGTTCTGCTACAAATCTAACTGGCTCGATATCTCCAAAGAACTGCCCTGTCATAGTGGCAACCAGCTCGTATTTAATGTCATTTTTGAAGCATAATCCAGGATTTTCTTTTTTAATATTTGCAACCCAATCTTCAATCTTGCTCTCCACATTGTCAGTCATAGAGCATTGAAATAAAGCACTTGGGTGATGTTGCACATTCTTTTTATTATTACTTTGGCTGTCAAAGCAGTTGCCATAGTAAATGAGGATATCAAGAAACATTTTCAAACAAATAAATTAAAGAAAGCTAGACAACAAACGTCTTCATTTATGATGTGTGGCAAGGTTTTATACATATATTTATAATGTTGATGTGAGATGTCTACATCTAGCACTTGTTTAAACAAATAATTCGTTGACTGCGTTCTGCTCACATGGCCATGCGTGTTTGCCTTGTTTAATTATTAAAGAAACTAGGTTTCCACAAAGAACGACTAGCTGACTTTTGTTGTGGCATGATTGCAAGGCAAAGTGTGACGCACAATTCAAAGCAGGGAAATCGATGACGGCATTCCTTGAGATTTTAATGAGAAATTTACAAAATCGATGGATGCTACCGTGAGAATTTAGCAGGTTTAAAGTCACAATATTTATAGTAGGAAATTTGGATTGATATTGAATTAGCCTTAAATTATCTCATGTGTTTTATAAAAAATACAGGCAAATTTATATTACGTAGATATACCAAAAGAAAGGCAGTCAGCAATTCCAATGAAATTGCGAGGTTCCTGCCACACCATATGTCATTTTACCTAACTAAACACTGCAAAACGTCACTTGACTAGCTTGTTTTGAATTGAAATAAAAAACCTTGGGTCTATCGCAGAGTGACGCCTAGCTGACTGACTATTCTCTGGCGAACCTGCTCCTGAATCGTATTGATCTCTTCGTTGGTAACGTTGCGGTCCATTGAGCAGTAGTTGATGCGGTAGCAGCGACTGGCTTTCCCAGTTTTCGGGTGTGTAAATGAATCAATCAGCTTTACACCCTCGACTAGATCTCCAGCAATTTCACGCACCATATCCATCAGGTCGTTCTCGTGGAAGTCGCCGGACTCTGGAAGCCAGAAGCTCACATCCTTGGTGCATGCCGGATGGCGCGAGAACGGTTTGAACGTGTTGATTTGACCAGGCGCAAACTGACCGGTAAACCGTGGATCGCTGCTCCAGAAGAGTCTGATGTCGGGAATACCAAAAAGAAGCATTGCGAGTCTCTCAAGACCAAAGCCAAATGCCCAGCCAACGCGGTCTGGCATACCGGCGTCGTCCAGAATAGCCTGCTTCATTACACCGCAGCCGCATATTTCAAGCCATTCGCCCTGGAACAGCACCTCCATCTCCCAGCTCGGGCTGGTGAACGGGAAGAATGCATCGATCCATCTGACTGGGAACTCGGTTTGACTACCAGCGGCATCAGCATCGCCTGTGCTCTTTTGTGCTGCCACAGCCTTGGTTAGAATCTGAACGACCATGTTGTTCATCATCTGCTTCATATGGTCTGCCAAAAAGGCCGCCTCTTCTTCTGAGTGCTCCGGTTGAACGGGATTATCATCACCTATCACTGTTGTATCCAGCAGCTTTGCCACGGAACCGCTTTCGCCCGTGCTGCTTGTTGTATCCGCCGCAATGTTTCGATTGCGAATATGCTTTTGAATCTCTGCGCGCGAGAACGTGCATACACCTTCCATCTGGTGGAACACGGGATAGTGGCTGGCATCAATCTCATCGCGTCTGTAGACGTCGGCTGCTACCAAGAAGCGCTCGTTTCTAGGGGACGCGGATGAGTTATTTGCTAATGCTAGCAGTTCTGGGTCATCCTTTTTGCCGGCGGCTAGCAGCTGCAGCTGATGCGCCGATGTGTGCGTGCGCAAAAGCGTGTCCTGGTTGATATAGTACGTATCGGTGACTGATCTTCCCGGATGGTCCTTGGAGAATCCTAGTGAGTCAAAGTTCTGGTACGTGGACACAACGGGGCTGATGTTGTCGTAGTGTGCAAATGTAGGAAACTCTTTGAATATCAGCTCTTTAAGGATAGCCAGAGGATGCGAGGGATGGTGAAGCAGATCTCGTCCAGTCTTTTCCAGTATTGCCGGGGTTGCGTTTGTCCATTTGTCACGGCCGTACGAGGAGCCAAGGACGCGTATATCCTCCGATTGCTGGGCGCCAGCGATGCTGCTTTGCATACGGGCACCATGTGGCAATAGCGCTTTGTACTGTGTAACTGTCGATCTCAGGACCCACGTAGCGCGGGCTGACCCGAGTGTCTTGACGCCAGCGAGCATTCCGAGTATTATAAATAATTGAATTAGGATACGGCAAAAGACAAAGGCGTCACAGTAGAAAACTAAGAGAAGACGGTCCAGCGATAACACGCACAGAGAGAAATCAGATTAGCTGGACTGTAATGTGATTACGGTAATGCCGCACGATGTGATCTGTGGATCCAGAGCTGATCTTGGATCCTGGCACCATCAGCTCTGTTGGGCCGCTTCGTGATCCAATTCGCTGATCTCGCGGATACATTCCGCAGTAGGAGCAGGCACGCGCAGTTAACTGCAAGGGCGTTCATTGGCCATTGATCAGAATGGGCGGCAAAGAACGTGGAGGTTTGCTTGTGTGGAGGAAACGACACTTTCATTCTTTGGTTCTTTTCAGCTCGTCTTTATAATATTTGCACCGTATTTTTTTTAATTTATTCTCCAGACATCACTCGCATCGCTTAAATTTGCTGCACATTTAACGTACAACGCGCAACATGCTGAGTACCGGTGGAGGCAGATACTCTGCGGCGCTAGTCGGTGGTAGTCCGCGGAACGGCTTGCTGCTAGCGGCATCGATCAGTGTGGCCTCGCTGGTTGCGCTAGGCTTAGTTGCTGTTAGTCTAGGCAGCGGTTCAGATACAAGCGACGCCAAGTCTTCAGAGAAGCGCAAGGCTAGCAAGAGGCGCAAGCAGAGGATTTATATGCGTGGACTATACAACCTGGGAAACACATGCTTTCTCAACTCGACGCTGCAGTCGCTGGCGTCGCTGCCAGCATTCATTGAATACGTCGACAGCTGTGTAGAGTGCATTGGCGAAGGTGCAAAACAGGCAGGCGCACAAGTTTCCATTGATGGCGCTATTGTTCTTGCGCTAAAGGCGGTTCTTGACCAGCTGTCGCCGCAAACAAGGAAGGTTCCCGCGTGCTCGCCCAGTGCTCTGATCGGCAGCTTGAGCAAGCGTGGCAGATGGATATCAAGCCGAAACGAGCAAGATGCCCAAGAGCTCTTTCAGCTGGTCTCTAGCACGCTGCAAACGACACGGCGCGAAGTCAGCGCATCGCTGTTCAACTCGGAGTTCTTGTCTCAGAACGCGCCCATCGAAAACAGCATTATCTCGACGGCAAGCTTGTCTTCAAGCTCGAGCAGCGGTTCGCAGCCCTTTAACCCCCTTCAGGGAATGGCGGCCAGCCGAATCTCCTGCGTGAAGTGTGGGTATACGGCGGCAATTCGACACTTTACGTTCGACAACCTATCACTGACTGTGCCGAGATCGAAAACAACAACAATCGAGGAATGCCTCGCCATGTACACTGTGATTGACAGGCTCACTGACTTTAAATGTCGCTATTGTACAGTGGCAGCGTCAGTGGCTCAGACAAGCGGCGAGCTGGCACAGAGCAAAGCACAGCTATCGAATCCAGAGATCGGCACTAAACAGGCTAAGCGGCTCAAGTCTGCTATCCAGAGACTGACTGACCAGAAAGACAGACTTGAAAATGCGCTAGCAACAAACCCCGAAGCGGACCTTAAAGGAATCCAGCTGACTGACCCGCTTCCCGGCGTGTCAACCAAGCAGACAATGATTGCTCGTACGCCAAAAATCCTTGTTCTGCATCTGTCGAGGTCGATCTTCCTGCCAAGTGGTGACGCTGTCAAAAATTCTTCCAGAGTCCAGGTGCGGCCTCTTCTCGACATCTCGCCGTTCACGACTACCGGGCATATGAACACAAACGCATCAAAACCTATATCTGGCCCAGCGACACATGCATCGACGTCACTCTTTAGCACCGATCTGCGTGACCAGGCTCGGCGAAACAACTGCCTATATCGCCTGAGCGCGATTGTAGTACACACAGGCGGCCACAACTCTGGACACTACGGTGCATATCGCCGTGTCCCATCAGCTGCAGACACCGACGACATCGATGTGGATACAAACGAGAACGACAATAGCAGATGGTTTATGATCTCCGATCTAGAATCTGCCGAAGTGTCTCTGAATACGGTAATGAGCTCTGGCGACTCCTATCTATTATTCTACGAAAGACTCTAGACTATAAAATAAATATGTTTATCATAGCTACGCAAACGAGCCGTAACTATCCAGTGTATTTGTAGATAGCGACGGGGACAGCACGGCAGACTGACCAGCAGTCGATGCCTCGACAGGTGCGGCTTTTGATAGACGATCCAGACACAGCTTTACCTCATGGCGCCAGTCGATAAAGAATAGGACGTATATCTGCTGCGCTAGCGAGTAGAGCACGACACCTGCGGCAAGGCCAATCCAAAGCCCAACAGTCTTCATGTCCATCGGACTCAAGGCGAGATAGAATCCCAACGGAATGCCGAGCACCCAGAATGCGGGAAGTGACATGTACACGCTTAAATCCTGTTTTCCAAGCGCGCGCATCAGGTTGTCAACAAGGCCGTTAAGTCCGTCATATGTCTGAACGCTTGCAAAATAAGGAACCAGCACGCTGCACATTTCTGCAACGTCAGGGTCGTTCGTATAGACGTACCCAATCCTGTGGCGGAAGACAAATATAAATGTCGAGCACGCAATGCCAAACATGTACCCCATGGCGACAGATATGGCAGATGAGTAGCGTGCGCGCCGCTGCTTTCCTTCGCCGAGGGCATGACCGATGCGAATGGCTGCAGAAGCCCCGCATGCAGCGGGCACCTGGAATGTGAGGCACATAAGATTAAAAATGCATGCCTGGGCAGACAAGGCAACAGGGCCAAACAGCGACGCGCCAAACGTTACAATCTCGTAGGCGGCCCACGAGCTTGCCATCATGAGTGCACTTGGTATGGCGTATCGATAGAACTCGTAAATGCCGTTGATGCAGGCAAGCGATGTCGAACCCCAGGCATGGCGTGCCTTGCTGAACATGATGTAGAACACCATCATAATAAACATCGACCAGTATGTAATTGCGGTTGCAATCGGTGCTCCGACAACACCCATACCGACAGATGGCGACCACACAAGCATGTAGCTGTTGACCACATGTATCGGCAGGGCAATAAACATTATCCATGTGCCTGGCTTGACAGATCCCTGGGCGTTAAGGAAACGGCGGAGACAGTCAAAGGTCAGCTGCGGCCAGCTGCCAATCATCCAGATCCGCAAGAAGCGCCCGCATTCGTATGCCACCTCTGGAGTCTGACCAGTCAGCACCAGAAGCGGATCGATAAAGACAAACAGTATTGCAATTGGAACTAGCAATGTAGTAATTGCTATGATTCCCCTGCGCGCGTGGAATCCGACTTGGGTTTTGTCTTCGCAGGCAGTGAATGCCGAATAGCAAAAAGAGTCTAGCGTCGATGCGAATCCGAATCCTGGCATCAGGACCAGAAAGTTGGCAAGCATAATTCCTAACGATACGCCAGCAAGCTCGTTAACGCCAAGTCGGCCGACCGTGAGCAGACTGACAAAGTTAAATGAGCTTAGACACAAGTATGTAAATGACATCGGAATGACCGACGGTATCAGCCACTGAACTTCCTGCTTAATCATGGCCAGGTAGGAGACACTCTGCTCGTCGTTTAGTGGAACATCTACAGCTGTAAATGAGCTGGAACGACTGTTGCTAATACCGGCGGGCCCACTATTGTCAAGTAGAGTGGCTATAGAATCTCGATCTGGACGCAGTAGCGGCGCATCCTCGTCGTTACTGAGCCGTTTAGATATTGCCGTGGTCATCGTAAGCGCAGAAAATTATCCTTCGAGCAACAGAGAAGGCAAACGATATGTGAAACAGCCGAATCAGGCCAAAAATATATAATAGTACAAGTTGTTGTGGGGGGAAGGTCTGTCGAATATTGGAAGAAGTAAAAGATTAATGGACTGTTAAAAAGAACCAAACGCCATGTGGTCAAAGAGAAAACCTGGGTCTCGTTCTCTCCTTTATATATACGCCGTCATCGATTCTTTCTTTAAGGCCACCTTCTTTTGTCGGAGAATTTATTTTCTTCTCCATTTTCCACCGGGTAGGCAGTATAGATATTACGCCTCGACTGCTGAGATGCACATATTGCGACATTGTCTAACCTGGAAAGCATCAATTGGCTTCTGCAAAATACAACGAAATGCTTTATGCGGGGACTGGATGCAGCAGCAGAGGTGCACCTTTTTTGTTAAATTACTCCTTTGTTTTTTTCTTGGTAGAGTAGGGGTTTCGACAAACGCATCTGGTTTAAAATGCGGACTTGTCATCTGTTGCACTCAAAGAGCTTGCGGCAAAACATGTAGATTCGGAAATGGCGGCATGTAGTGTCTCAATCCCAGTAGTGTAAATGTCCGCACACTTTATACTCTCTTAAAGCCTTTAAAGTGTATCCTTGATTACGTCTGGGTCGGCAAGTATTACGTAGATTCTGGATGTAAACATTTGCTGTTGCAACATAACGTGGCAATCCTCGATTCTATGTGCTATCAGGATAAATCCATTTGGTTGATATTTTATAGCAATATTCGAAACACACCTCAGCTAATAACAAAAATGGTGCATGTATACTTAATTATATACCTGCTGCGCTGCCTTTCTTTACAAATGGCTCCAGAATGTGTATTTGCCAAAGGCATATGTAAAAAACAGGCACTTGTTTGTACTCATAAATCGTGTAAAAATATAGAATCAGCAGATCAAATCATCGTCTCTAAAGCGGCTGACGCGTCGCCTCTCGCCTACCATTTTCCAGCGCCATAGGCATTCCAGAGCAACGCATAGTGGATTACGTATTGCCTCTTCTCTTCAACACATTCAATTCTATTATATCCCGGGTCAGCTTGAAATTCCGACGTGCTACTGATTAATGGACCGCTACAGCTTCTCGCTTACCACATTTGCGCCTAACGGCAAGCTGCTACAGATTGAACATGCTCTTGCTGCCGTTGGCAATGGCGCGACCAGCGTAGGCATCAAGGCTGCCAACGGCGTGGTTGTTGCCACAGAGAAAAAGACCGGCTCGTCGCTTATCGACGTCTCGTCGCTTGAGCACATGGCCATGGTGTGCGACAGCATCGGCATGGTCTACTCTGGTATGGGGCCGGATTTCCGTGTTCTCGTCAACAGCGCCCGGAAGATGGCTCAGCAGTACATACGCATCTACATGGAAGATCCGCCTGTGCGCATCCTGGTCAAGGAGCTGGCCAGCGTGATGCAAGAGTTCACACAGAGCGGTGGTGTTCGTCCCTTTGGCGTCTCGCTGCTGCTTGCTGGTGTCGATGAGCGGGGCCCTAGCCTTTATCAGGTCGACCCCTCGGGATCGTATTTCCCCTGGAAGGCCACTGCCATCGGCAAAAACATGGTCAACTCAAAGACGTTCCTCGAGAAGCGGTTTAACGGCGACATGGAGCTCGAAGACGCCGTCCATACTGCGATCCTGACCTTAAAGGAGGGCTTCGAGGGCCAAATGACCGAGCAGTCCATCGATGTGGGCATCATATCTGTTATTCCGAGTGCACAGAGCGGCAGTGCAACACCCAAGTTCCAGCGCCTAACTCAGACCGAGATCAAGGACTACCTGTCGAACATTATGTAGATCGATTCTATCACTGGCCATCATCTCTAAACATTTTCTTTTTTTGAGTCTTCAATTCTAACACCGTCTTTTCGCGGGAACAAACACCAGCATTTTTTTTACAGGCTACGTACAGACGTCTAACTCTTTTTATATCTAGTTTCCGCTGGGGTCGAGCACGACGCCGACCTGAGCAGGCCGCAGGACACGGCCCTTGATGATGTATCCGCGCTTCTCGACGGCAAACACAGTTCCGGGAGTCTTGCCTGCGATCGGTGCCTGGTACAGCGCGTGGCTGGTGTTGGGATCGTAGGGCTTGTCAATAGGATCGAACGACTCGACGCCATGGCGTTCGAGCGTCCTTAGCAGATTGCTCTTGGTCATCTCAACGCCCTCGTGGAGATCTACCAGAGGCTTGTTTGCCACCTTGTCAGCAAGAGGCTCCTGAGGAACATGCTTGATGGCAAGCTCAAGAATGTCAACCGTATCAAGCAGATCCTTGGCAAACTTTTGAATGGCAAACAGCTTGTTGTTGTCGATCTCGGTCTTGCTGCGTGTGCGGATGTTCTCGGCCTCGGCCAGGGAACGAAGATAGGCATCCTTGAGCTCCTTGATCTTGGCGTCCTTCTCGGCAACCGTCTTTTTTAGCTTTTCAAACTCTTCGGCGCTGACAGTTGCCTTCGAGCTGTCCTCCTTGGGCTTATCCTTGGTCTCCTCGGCCTTTTTGTCGGCTGTCTTGTCATCGGCTTTGTCAGTGTACGCACGCCGGGCGATGAATGCACTGTAAGCAGCCCTGTTGCCGCTGCCCCTGCTAGCCAGACGAGCACCAGCCACAAAGGAGGGGGTGCGATAGATATTTGCAAAGGCTGAGCGAATCATTAGCAATTTCTATTTGACAGAATAAATAAATATTTTTGAACAAGATAAGCAAAGAAAGAGAGATGACAGAAACCCAGACCATCTCGAAAATTATTACAGTAATTTTTTTGTTCTGTGACATAGCCCCATAACAATTTAATAAATATGGCAGCTGTTGATTCATTACTTTGAATTTTCAGTATGTGCACAAACGAGCTCGCTTCTACTTTTTTCTATTAAAACTGTTGTTATAATGTCTTCAACAAGCAGGGACAGGGACGAGCGTCGGTCACGCGAGAGGCCTCATAGTTCTTATCGCGATGACGACAAGCGTAGCAGGGATATTAATGACAGACTGGGTGATGGACGAAAGCCCTTGCGGGATGACAGGAATAGTCGTGACGGCAGGGAGCGTCGTAGCGAAAGAGCAGATGATAGATATTCTCGTGACGACAGGGACCGTCGCAGTCAGCGGAGTGATTATAGGGATTCTTACGAGAGGCGGCACGATGAAAGGAGAAGCTCGAGATACGATGACAGAGACGATGACAGATATCGTCGCCGCGAGTCCGACAGACGCCGGGATATGAGCCGAGATCGACAGCGCGAGACTCAAAACAGATTGCCTGCTGCCGACGAATCTCGCCGTAGTCATGACAGCGAACCCAGACAAAGCTCGCATTACAATGCCAACCAAGAGCGCAATCGCGGTGGAGGCGGCAACAGGGGACGCCCAGATCCGGAGTATCTTGCACAGAGAAAGTCCCAGCGTGAATCAATAGAGCTTTCGATATGGGCGCCATCGCCTACTCAGTCCGAGGATGAGGAAGACCGTCTAGCGGAGGAGAAAATTATATCCGATATGCAGAAGCGAATGGACAGATTTAGAGACGACGCTCCTGAGCCAGAAAGCGACATGTCAGATTTAAGAGCAGATAGCGCCAGCGAGTCGGATTCAGAAATATCTACCGACAGCGAGCGTCGCTCTCTCAAAAAATCCAAGAAATCCAAAAAGAGTAGTCGGTCGTCCAAGTCATCCAAATCTTCGCGCAAGTCAAAGTCTAAGCGACACGAGTCAAAGTCGTCTAGCAGAAAGAGCAAGCGGAAGCACGAAAAGAGTCGCCATCGGAGTCGCAGGCGTTATTCAGACGATGAGAGCAGTGACCGGGGCAGTGACGAGTATTCAGACGATGCAAGACGACGGCGTTCGAGGTCGCCCTCGGCTGACCGGAAGAAGCGCCACAAGAGAGATGACAAGGAAGTCGAGGCTGACTCTGATCAATCGGACGATGAAGTCGGACCAGTCCCTGATGCATCGGCTACCCATGCTCGCACATCGGTCGGTGGCGGCTTTGGCGGTGCGCTGCTTCCTGGAGAGGGATCGGCCATGGCTGCCTATGTGCAGTCGGGCGAGCGCATCCCGCGCAGAGGAGAGATTGGCGTGGACCAGGACATGATTGAACGCCTCGAGAACTCTGGGTATGTGATGAGCGGCAACCGCCACAAGCGCATGAATGCCGTGCGGCAGCGCAAAGAGGACCAGGTCATCAGCGCCGAGGAAAAGCGCAAGATCCTGCTAGCAAACCAGGAGGAGCGCAAGAACAAGGAGGCCCAGATCATATCCGAATTCCGCGAGATGTTGTCAAAGAAAAAGTAGCACATTTTAGTTGATAAAAGCTATAGAATATATGCTACTTATGCGTGGATATCCTTGAGGTTCTTGGCAAGAGGACCGTGGTGGTTCAGGTACTTGACGTGGCAGCCATCAAGCTTTACAAGACCCTGGCTGCGGGCCTCGACGTATTCATCGCGAGTGAGCTTGGTGAAGCCCCACTTCTTGGAGATGATGATCTTCTGGCGACCGGGGAACTTGTACTTGCAGCGACGCAGAGCCTCGATGACAACGGCCTTGTTGTTGTCCTTCGTACGGACCGACATCAGGACCTGGCCAATGTTAACGCGAGCGGCAGTGCCGTAGGGCTTGCCGTAGGCACCGCGCATACCGGTCTGAAGACGATCGGCACCGGCGCACGACAGCATCTTGTTGATGCGCAGAACATGGAACGGGTGGACACGGACACGCAGATGGAACGAGTCCTTGCCCGACATCTTGGTGATGTACTTGTTGGCGCTAATGCGCGAAGCTTCAAGAGCCTCGCTCGAGATCTGCTGGTACTCATCCGAGGTCAGATGGACGCACAGAGGGAAGTCATCGACGCTGGCCTTCTTGCGGCCAAGATCGAAGATTCTGATCTTGGAGTCGGGGACACCACGGCAGAAGCGCGACTTGGGGTAGGGCTTGTTCTTGCAGTAGCGGTAGCAGCGAGCAGGACGACGACCCATGTTGGCGTGATTAAGCGAATGCGAATTGAAGGTCTAGTAGTTTATAAAAGAATAATAAAAACTAATACGGTGGTGTTACAGAGTGGAGAAAGAGAAAAAAGAGAAAAGAGGTCTTAAAGGCGCTTTTCTGCGTCTTAAATCAGACTACTGTATTTGTCAGCAGAGAAAAAGAAAAAAGTCATGGCGTCTTTTTGCTCTCCGATGACTGGATATCAGTGGTTTTGCGGTCTACGCTTGCTGCGGTCAGAGGAAACTACTATATTTCAAAAAAAAAATTAAACAAGCTTTACACGCTTACTGGTCGGCGCACCCTCAATCTCGCCGTCGGAGATGATTTCGTTCGCCTCGTTGAAGATGTCGCTGTCGCTGTCACCATCCACATCGTCCTCGCTGTCCTCGATGAAGTACATGTCTGCATTGGGGAACAGGTCGTTAGCAATAAGGTCGGCAAGGTCAGATCCGTTCTCGTCACTGAACCAGCAGAAGAAGCTCGAGTCTTCGTTCTCGAGCGAGTCATCGCTGTCATCCTCCTCTTCGGGCTTTTTGGATGCCGCTGTAAGATCCATGCTCTCCTTCCAGTCGATGCTGTGGTTAACGACCTTGATGTTGTCCTTGTCGCTAAAGTCGAACTCCTTGACCAGTCTGTCGTTGGAAAAGTACGGGTTTTCGCCAAAGTAAAACTCGATTCTGTAGTTGATTGGGTTCTCGGTCGAGCGATGGATCTCGATGCTTCTCAAGTATGAGATTGCCTAGCTTGCAGACAAAAAAGAGGATATTGGAGTTTCGTATGTTTAGTATATGCACTGCTCAATAAGCATGTCTGAAATAATCAGAGAGAAAAGCAATACCAAGACTTACCTCGGCGTCATCCATCTCGATAAGCGAAGCTATAGTTGCGGCAAAGCAAAAAAAGGTGATACCATGTGAAGGGTCTTCCAAAACCGGAAACAGATTACCAGATCCGAAAAAATGGACAGTCGATTTGGTAGAATGATCGGATTTGCAACCGGGGGAATGCAGAAAACAAGATAAACAGGGTGCGTGGAAGTCAATTAGTATATATGGTGGTGGTCCAGCTTTGAAAGTCAAGTGGCGCAGATAAAGACATAGACATATGTATCGATCTGCCTGTTCGCTGTCTACTTACTTATGACAGGATGCTTCTCGAGCTACAATTGCAAATTCAAAGCCAGCATCCAAAAGCCGGGTTGTTGTTATTCTTTTAGAGAACATGATGTGCGTTGTTGTTTGGTTAATGAGGGCATGTGTGCATGCATGCATATCTGCTAATTCATCCGAGCGCAGGCCAAAAGCGGAAACAATGATCGCGTTTTGTCAGATCGCGCAAAGGGAGCAGCAGCTCCTTCAATGAACTTACGCATGTGAGCCAGAATTTCGGGATCTGATCAATGACCTCTTGGCGCTTCTTGTACAAAGGAGCCTTCTTAAGCTCGTACTTTGCATGCAGAGCGGCTTCCTCGTCGACAAGCTGCTCGACGATAATGTTAATGTCGTTGTTGATCTGTTTGAGCTCCTTGATGGGGCCCTCAAGCTCTACACCATTTTTGTTGTCGCTAGAAACATGCACCATTCCTTGCAAGATTATAGTTTCTGTCTGACGAGTATATGTGTATGCGTGGCGGTGTTGCCGGATGTATTTGCGTGCGCGATTTCTGGGATAACTCGGGGTAGAAGACTGCTGCTGGTAATGCGAATACGGTATGGAATATACAAGACGCAGGGCTGCCGGAGAGTCCAAGATATAAGCAATATTAAGTGAGGAGGATGGCAGGCAGAAGCAGGAGAGAAGGGAAGGCGCTGGCTTCTTGGTTAAAATGTAGACTGCTCCAAAAAATTTCTGGCGATCAAGCAAATCGACAAATCACCAGATCAATATTAATTAAAATTCACCCACCCCCCTGTCTGAAAAATTGGCCTGATCGGTAGATTGAGCGCGATTATCGCGTTTTGAAGCATTGCTGCGCAACCAGGGGTGACGAGAGCGTAATATGTAGAGCGGTAACCGTTTTCGATGGATAAACCTTGGAACATATGCGTATGTACGACTTATTTTGTATTAAAATGTTGGCGTTAGATTTGTTTTAATAATAATAACCAGTGTCTAACATTTTATTGCATCGATATTGGCCAACTCGATATATATTACATTGCCGTGGCAATATGACATATGCTCAGCTTCTAAAAATTCACCAGAAACAAAGCAACTATATATTATGGGTTAATAAAGATAGCTGAGTTTGAAGCCTATACTATTTCAGTGAAAAAAGAAAATTATTCATCATAACGAGAAAGATTAGCTGATGCAGCAATATAAAAGCCGGAAACAGCGATAGCCAAGATATCGACGCTAATGTCCTAGATACTGACAAGAGAGAGAAACATAAAAAGATTCATTGCGATCTAGATATAACTATATAATTTTGGGGGGGAACTGGCTACTTCTTCTCGGCCAGCTTCTTCTGGTACTCCTTGATCAGATCCTCCTGTACATTGGGGAGGACTGGCGAGTGCCGCTTGTACTCCATCGAGAACTCGCCCTTGCCCTGTGTGGCCGAACGCAGCTCGGTCGAGTAGCCGAACATGTTGTTGAGCGGAACCTCCGCAGAAACCACACAATAGTCCTCCTGTGTCTCGGTATCGATGATGAGGCCCTTGCGCTTGTTCAGCGAGCCAAGAACGTTACCCTGGAACTCAAGGGGAGCAGAGACCTCGACAGTCATCAGGGGCTCGAGCACACGCGGGTTGCTGGCCTTGAACGACTCGCGGAAGGCATGGAAGGCAGCTAGGCGGAAGGCAAGCTCGCTGGAATCAACCGAGTGCGCAGCACCGTCCTGGAGAACCATGCGAACACCGACGATCGGATGGCCAACCATAAAGCCGTCCTGCAGGCCATCCATATAGCCCTTCTCGCACGCCGGAATGTAGTTGGTCGGGATGTTTCCGCCGACCACGTTGTTGACAAACTCGTGCGGCAGCTCTGCCTGCTGCTCGGGGTCGATCGGCTCGATGTACCCGATGACGCGGGCAAACTGGCCGGCACCGCCGCTCTGCTTCTTGTGGGTGTAGGTAAACTCGGAGCGCTTGGTGGCGGTTTCTCTGAATGCTACCTGGGGCTTGCCGGTGACGCAGTCGACGTTGTACTCGCGACGCATGCGCTCGACGTAGATGTCCAGGTGGAGCTCGCCCATGCCCGAGATGATGGTCTGCTTGCTCTCGGAGTCAACGTGCACGCGGAAGGTCGGGTCTTCTCTCTGGAAGCGGTTGAGCGCCTTGGAGAAATTGGGCGAGTTCTTGTCCTTGGGCGTAAGCGACAGCGAGATGACCGACTCGGGCACAAACATGGTGCTCATCGAGCAGTTGATGGTGCCGTCGGTGAAGGTGTCGCCCGAAGCGCAGTCGATGCCGAAGAGCGCGCAGATCTCGCCGGCGCCGACGCTGTCGACGTCCTCCATCGAGTTGGAGTGCATGCGCACGAGGCGCGAGATCTTGACCTTCTTGCCGGTCTTGACGTGGTAGGCGAACTGGCCCTTCTCGAGGCGGCCCTGGTAGACGCGAATGTACGTAAGCTGGCCGTACTTGCCCTCCTCGAGCTTGAACGCCAGGCCGACGAACGGCTGGTTGGAGTACGGGACGACATCGACGACCTGCTCGTTGTTGTCAAGGTCCAGCATGGTATTCTTGACCTCGGTCGAGTCCGGGAGGTACCTGATGACGGCGTCGAGCAGCGTCTGGATGCCCTTGTCCTTGATGGCCGAGCCCATGAGAACAGGCGTGAACTTGCGGGCGATGGTGGCACGGCGGATGGCGTCGCGCAGCTGGTCCTCGGTGGGGGTCTTCTCCTCAATGAACAGCTCGCCAATCTCGTCGTCGACCTCGGCCAGGGTGGCAACCAGCTCGTCGCGCGCAGCCTGCACAGTGTCGACCAGGTGCGAGGGGACGTCGGCGTAGACGATATCCTCGCCGCGTGCACCCTTGTAGTAGACTGCCTTCTGCGTCAGCAGATCAACCACGCCCTCAAAGGCGTCCTCGGCGCCAATGGGCACCTGCAGAGCGGCGGCGGGCAGCTTGAGCTTTGTGCGGATCTGCTCGATAATGCGCGTGGGGTTGGCGCCGGCGCGGTCCATCTTGTTGATAAACGAGATGCGCGGCACGTTGTACCTGCGCATCTGGCGGTCGACGGTGATGGTCTGGCTCTGCACGCCGCTGACCGAGCACAGCACGAGCACGGCGCCGTCGAGCACTCGCAGGGCGCGCTCAACCTCGATGGTAAAGTCAACGTGACCCGGAGTGTCGATGATGTTCAGGTTAGTGTCGCCCCACTGGGCGTACGTGGCGGCCGACTGGATGGTGATGCCCTTCTCGCGCTCGAGGTCCATCCAGTCCATGGTGGCGCCGACGTTGTCCTTGCCACGCACCTCGTGGATCTCCTTGATGCGGCCCGTGTAGTAGAGAATGCGCTCGGTCACAGTGGTCTTGCCAGAATCGATGTGGGCCGAGATACCGATGTTGCGCAGGTGCTTTAGCCGGCTGATGTCCTCGGCCGTGGGCTGGGCGGAGGACGACGACGACGACGAGGCCCAGCGGCGCGCAAAGGAGAGCGGACCGGCGGCACACCTGAAGGCGGGGGCGACATTGGCTCTGGTCGTGGCTCTGGCAATGCGCGGCAGAAGCATTGAAAGAGCCATTTTTATATAGTAGAAACGGTGGAAATGTATAAAAAGGCAGATAGGTAAAAAGGAACTGCGCCGTTATCTCGATTTGGCTTGATCTCTGTGTGCGCTTATTGTCACGAAGGGAATAAAAAAATCATGGCTGATCTGGTGATCAGATCGGTCTTGAAGACAGCAAACCTGACTGTCCGTTTTATATACAGTACACCTCCAATAAGTCGATGCCTCTAGTCGATAAGAAAAGTTTCGACTTAAAAAGGTATCGACTTAGCATCGCCAATATTAAGATTACCACCGATTACAAGGTTAATTACTGTACAAAATACAGCTGCTGAATATACATTAGCCAATACTAAATCTACCTAGCAACAGTGCATTTTAGGACAATAATATTCAGTACAGCAAAAATATATTATTAAATGTGTGGAGTGTGTTATTTGTCTGTTACTCCATCCTGTTGCCATGGGTTTGCCTCTGCCTACACAAGTGAATGGTGCTGGTTCTGTAAAGTAGATCACAGTCTCGGTGAGCTTGTTCCATGACATATCAACAAGTAAACATTTATTTGTTTTGTGTTGTATTTGTAGATTCAAATGTATTTGTGCGTGAAGATAGCAGTCCAAGCTGTTAAACCCTTGGTGGAAGAAGGAAATGAAAGAATAATGGAAAAGAGATAGAAGTCAGTTTGCTGCAAGTGTGTCAAATGTAAATGATGCATGAGTGATGGAGAACACATAGTAGAGTCTAGACGTAAATCAGTACAGTCAGAGTATAGAAGTTTACTTCTATTCCCTGCCTTAACCCTGATGAAGCCATCATTTATATCTGTTCTGCCCTTTGTCTCTCTTTGCTGCCATCTAATGTTTATAAAATTTGCCCTGTTTACCTGTTGTTTGTTGACTGTTTCAGCATAATTTGTTAGAAACAGATTATTTTGTACTCACATTTGTCCTGGTCAGACAGATTGTTCAACAGTCCAGCTACTGCCACCACTTGATCATGTTTTCTTGGATATTGCCCACAGTCTCTCCACCATGCTGGCCATTGTCTAAAAATTGGAATGCTTCTCAATAATTGAATACACATTTGCACACTAACTTTAGCAAAGTTATAATTCATAATGCAATATCCAATGCAGAAATGAAAATTCAATACATAAATATGTTTCTTATCAGGTTTTATTTTGAAGGTTTAAAAAATTCTTATCTTCAAAGAAACCAATGACCAGAGTAGCTGGTCATTGGTTTTTTTTAAACAGAAAATATCAAGCTATTAGGCAGATTAATTGCCAAGAACATTTGCTGAATCATTTCCATGGCAGTTGGAGTTTCAGCTGGTGATATGGAACACCACCAGATCTGTGCTGCACAAAATATGTGAGAGGGACTAAACAAACCAAACAATGGCTCCAGACCAACTAAGATATCAGTGAAGCAATCCAACTTTTGAGTTCAGAAGTAACACCTCCTTTAGGTGTGCCCTCAACATTGGTACTGCTTGCAACCTCCCTTCCATCTGATGACAATGTAGCTGCTCTATCAGTCAACACCACAAACACACAGTGACAGGCAGAATGCTTATCAAAAAGCCTCATCCTCCATGACCTCAGTAGCTGTTGTTTTACTTAACTATTAAAGAAGTTCACTACTTATACTTTGGAGGTCATACCAAATCATCTGGCCAGTAGACACACCTTCAGCCATTCAGAGGTTAGGGGCTTTCATATTTACAGCATGGCGCCAACTGGTCTTTATTAACTATACGGTAGGGGACCTGTTTAATCCTGGGGGATCCTGGTTCATAGGCCGAATAAATATGCAAAGAATATATTAAATTATTGGTAGTAGATTGGATAATAAAAACAAAATAAGTATATTATATATGAAGCAATGTGCCAAGATTATTTAAATAAGTAATAATTAGGCAAATGCTCTCAGATTATGAGGTATTAGATGACCTCCATAGCAAATGAAGAAAGGGCAAGGCAGATGAGACAGTGGTTTTCTTCAATCAGTTCACATACTTTTGCCAGTCTAAGTAATCTTGATAAAGCTCAGGCTATTCTTTTAGAATATGTTACAGCTAGCCATCTTAACATGTGTGTCGACTTGATGGAGCACATTGCTAACACGGTCTCATATGTAATTCAGCTTGAAAGAAAATATGACATTGTTTGCACTGATTCAGCAGACAAAAGACTATATTTCTTATAAGTGGACACCAGGATTGCACAGCCAGCTGCTGTTAAAACATCATTTATGTTGTGTCTTGCAGCCTTATATGGCTTGCTTCCATTTTTCATGACTCAGGCATATCTTGATATAATTACTCTTTGCTTTTCCAACTTTTGTTTTTTAATCATCGAACACAGGAATCAAAAGTGCTTCATATATTGGAGATTGCTTAAAAGGACACCAATTCAGCAAGTTGGTCTCCCAATGAGCTGCCACACAAGGATTGTGCTGTCTTGCCAGCAGAGGAGTCTGGTGATATGTACTTGTCTCAACAGCCAAAATGTGAGAAACATGTTGACTATGTTCTTCTTTCTTGTGAGTACTCTGGAAGCAGTATTAGTGACATGGTTGACTTTATTGGTGACAAAATAAAGGGCATGATAGAGGTGTTTAAAATTTTACTTGATTCAGATCAGCCAGCATCTTTTGCTACCAATCAAATAGCTGGGCCTTCAGACATGGTAGTCAATACCAGGAGCAGCACCCGCCAGCATACAACAATGTCCAGCACCTCCCAGCAGTGTTCAGCAGCATCCAGAACCTCTCTGCAGCGTTCAATGGCATCCAGAAACTCCCAGCAGCATTTAATGGCACCTAGAAGCTCCTGACAGCCCTCAGCAATGGCTGTAGCAACATCAGCACCCAGCAGTAAAGACAGCATGTCTAATTGGTTCTATTATTTTAAAACATATTGCAAAACATTATATATACATTAAATTATATCTACACTTTAAGCTGGGTGCTATATTTAAAGTATTAGAGTATATTTCCAGCTGTGAGTAAGATATATTTCAACATAATATATAGCCATCATAAGAAACATGTTCCCCACACGTTTCACTTAAACTTTAAAATTCCACAATATTCATTTTTACTCACCTGCTGCTTTTCTCCTCATATTTTTCAGTTGTCTCAATTTTTCTAACAAATTTTCTAATACCTCTCAATTATATGCATTCTGGTCATATTTTTTTACTAACATTCTATTTTTTATCTCCAACAATTGTATCTATATCTGTAGTTCAAGGCAACTTCGGCCATCCATCCTGTCATACAACATCACACAAGATCTCTGTCTGACCTGCCACAATTCGTTGACATGTAACACCAACCACGTATTGACTGTATCGTTTCATATATAATATCTCATAGTATTGATATTGGA